>PNEQ01069602.1:5546-54541 GCA_003012365.1 Medauroidea extradentata | reverse complement strand
ACAGTTGGTAATAGAGCCCATCGGCAACAGATGTGACATTTCCCTATAAATGGCGGATATCCAAGCAAACACTTTAGTTTGCCATACATTACAAACCAACTAAAAAGCTAATCAATGTTCACTAAAATATCTTACTTTAACACACTTTACACGTGGTGATAAATTTTCTCTGGATTGTATACTTACAAAACCCGTAATTTACGGTGGCATCAAAATCGCAAGAATTTTATTTTCCAGCTTGACTTCGCGTCTTCTGTGTTATGACATAGTCTGGGATCACATTATCGACACTCGCACGTGACTGAACTGGAAATCTTACAACCCATACAAGAAAATACCTTCTTGCTCCAAATCTGATTAAATCATCCCTTACTGTCTCATTCGGTGAAACACTTCTGACTGATATATGTCAGTTTGCATCATTTAACTGCCAAATTAGTCAAAAAATAACTGATTTCGTTTATTCAGTCTGTTATTTTCCATTTAAGCATCAAACAAATGATCGTCTGTTTCTTCAATGATTTTCTTTTTGACTGACGAACCGGTTTAATTAGTTGTTACCAGTAATACCCGAGTTGGTTACATTTAAAAAGTACATTTGGTGTCGTGGTAACGGAAAATTGATTATTTTCTATTTTAATTAATCTAATAAAAATACGTGCGGCGTTAAAAACATGATTGATTTAAACTTCAAGCATTACGCAATATAGCCATTCTGCGTCTCGTATTGAGGTTTAATTTTTTAAACACTTGATATATGGTTTTACGGTATTATAAGTCCATCTAATAAATCTCGCTTTGTAAGTAGAAATTTATTCAGGAAACAGTGGTCTAAAAGTACTAAAGATTCGTGGGTTATCTAGACGTGTATCTGGCTAGTAATATAGAGGTCATCGGTTCGTGTCATGCCGATACTATTCAGTTAATTTTATGTGAGTAAATGTTCGCCCTAAGGCATCGATCTTTAGTTTTGCAGTGGTTCCAAAATATTTTTAACGCAAATTAATGCATATTTTAAAAATTAATTCAGGCAATTTTAACCCTTATACATCATCGTTTGTATCTAATTTTTCTGTTGCAATACACTAAACGGATTTTAAGATTTTTGCCCCTGAAATATCACATATTTTGTTGTCAAAATATGCTAAAATTATGTGAAAAAATTTTTCTAGAAAAAGGTACATTATTAAAAAAAACCGCCGTGGCAAAATTGTGTATCGTATGATTGTACACCGTCTCAAATTTTTTTCAAATCATTTGGTTAAAAAATATTCGAGTAATTTACAATTATTTGAAATAAATGAAAGATCATGGCCTTAAGGTCACGCTTCTGTCCCTTCTGTTTTAGAAATAATTACTTTAAGACTAAAACGAGAGGATTATTGAAAGTCTGTATGGTTGTTTTATTTAAAATTATTTTCACTGCGATTGTTATATTTTTTAAGACAGAAAATAGAACGGTTGATGCTAACTACCGCATGTAACTTATTGAATTTTTGTTACACTGATTTATTTGTCTAAACCGTAAAACTCTTTACCTTGAAAAAATCATTATACCACGGTAAAAGCAATTTTAAACAAAACTGGTGAACATATCTGTAATACTTGCTCTTGTTTAAACTTGAAAGAAGTTTTTTATAAAAAATCCAATGGAAATATGGAGCATGGTATTATCTTAAATCATTTAGAAAAATGCATTGTTCCTGTATGTATAGGTGAGTCAGGATAAAGTCAACGAATTTATAATCCTAGTTACGGTACTTTTTTACTTTCCTATAATTTACAGTTTCCTGTCATTATAAATAAAAGCAAATATATGTAAGTAACAATTGTACACAAATGTAACATCAGATGTTAAAATAAATAGTATTTTAAAATTACTTTTCTAGTCAAGAAAGTCTTCAAGAGTGTTCAGTCTATCGCGAACCAACTATATTACGTTATAACTCGCTCATAGAATTATGTATTCACTATGCCGCCAGTAAATATTCCCTAGAAATAAATTACAAGTTTTCCATCAATCGTAAATTAAGCAATTTTCACTTATATTGGTAGCGGAAATTCACTTCAAACCATGGATTTTTCTTCGCATTCGAATTTAGAGTGCAGCGGTAGTAAGATCAGGGAATGGTTTTATGCTTGCAGTCGTACGTCTCCGCAGCGAAACTCTTTCTCCTCCTCATCAAGCAAGCCAGTCACGTAAAAGCATACGGAAATTCCCGCAGTAACAGGGCCACTTTTCTTGCCCCGTTGCAACCGCTCCACCCCTTCCTCCGTCGACGAGCTCACTTAGGCCTTTAGCTCTCTGCCACTCCGCGGTAAGGCGGCGACTCGTGTTACTTGTCACGTGTCTGCCAGGAAGACTCTTGGATTTCCAACAAGCCTCTCCGATGACCCACATTCTATTCTATTCCCTCCGTCACTTCTAACGCACGGCAAAACCACGGAATATTTCGGAGAACAGAAACGAAACTGCATGACTGGATTTAGTTTCTTCGACATTCTCCATTGTAATGTATCGCACCTATAATACAAAACAAGGTAACTCAAAAATCAACACTTTTTTAGCTATGTAAATTGTGGCATACAGGATAGTTTTAACTAACCAATACAACACTAACATAACCAATAAAGGAATTCCTAACATTAAAAAGAAAGTATTGTTGGAACATTTTTGCCAAGTAACAGTAATTATTTGTGCAAGCCTAACATATTTAGTATTTATGTCGCATGAGCATAAACAACAAATGTTATGTTTAAATGCAATACAATTACACTTATAGTTGTATTGATATTACACTGTGACCATCCAAAAATTAAAAGAATGTATGCATGTACAAATGTATTTAACTCAAAATTACATATTTTGAGATATTTTGGTATCGCATTAGGTGTGCGATAAATGACTGTAAAAGGAAACTAAAGATAATATAAAAACGTAAATAAGCAAAGAATGCTTTATTCAACAGGATACATACACTACATAAAATTCCATAAATGGATTCGGGTCGAATAAAAAAGGACATACATATAAGAAATAAAAAACCCAAGACACCGCCAAAGCATACAACCTAGGTTCGAGGTCTGTTTTGGCAAAGTGACAAACAGGAAACAATATTAATTTTTTTTATTTTTATTTCTTATCTGCTTGTCGTTGTTTTTATTGCACCCGATTATATTTACGGAATTTTATGTTGTGTTCGTATCATGTTGACAAAATTATACTGTGTGTTTACTTTTATGTTTTTTTTTTTTTTTTTTTTTTTTTTTTTTTTTTTTTTTTTTTTTTTTTTTTTTTTTTTTTTTTTTTTTTTTTTTTTTTTTTTTTTTTTTTTTTTTTTTTTTTTTTTTTTTTTTTTTTCATTATCTGTAGTTTTCTTTGACAGTCATCTATATTGCAATGTAGAATGTCTAGGAAACTGAATCCTGTAATGCAATATCATTGCATAGTTTTTTTTCAAAGATCGAAAGTGAATGGTTGTTCCTATGACGTAAAGCAGAATTAGTATAGAATACTGTACGTAATATCGAGTTAAAGAACACGACACAAATATCGCTCGAAACGGGTTCGCTCACAACTGCTTCACTATTACAAGCGACTTCGTTCACGTGTTTTTTTTTTCTTTTTTAATTATTGACGCTTTCAGTCGAACAAAATTTAAGTGTAAGTAATCCAAATTGTCTTAAGTAATTCGTAGAAATATTTTTTTAGATCTTTTCCAAAAAATTAAAAATTTACCGGTTAATTAATACAATAAAAAATATTTTTTTGGTAAAATCTTTTTGGCACTTTTAAATTCGCGCAACTAAAAATACTTGTACTGATAATACTACTGAAATTGATAAATAAGGTATATTATTTTGTTATTTTCTAAAAATATATTCAAACACAATTTTAAAAAAATTCAAATGGTGCAAAGCGATGTTAGGTATAATTTATGCGCTTAAAGAACATATTTAAGCTGTTCTACCACACCTCGGTTTAGTTTTGCAACATTTTCTCACTTCCTCATATATAAGATATTTAATTTTGTGTGAAATCTTAACGGGCTCATGTACGAATACTCACCGAAGTGTGATTGCAATAGGATGAATGCTATAGTAATACATACGTTAATAACATACACAGATAGACATATATATGTACATATGCGCATATATGAGTATACATTTACATGTATGTCATATTTAAAGACATTCTCGGTTTTTTCCGCGTGTGTTTTGTCTCTCCTGGTTTTCTGAGACGAATGAGTAGGCCTACTGCAATGACTTACTTCAAATATTCTTCTCAAAATCATTATCTCTTACTGCAAGAGACTTTTAAAAAAATTTTCAGACTAACATTTTTTCATTGCCGTCAGAATTTATGGATAGTACTGGTAGATTCCCAATAGCCGAAGTTCCACAAAAGTAATTTTTTTTAGTACCTTTAGTTAAAGTTGGCAATGGAAGTAAGTGAACGAGTGCTTTATTATGGGTATTGATTGATAAAATGTTGAGCGAATGACTGGAATAATAAATTGTCGATGTAATCTGAGCTATTCATCATAATACGATGGGACATATTTGTTGAGTAGATTTATCAGTAGTGGACATCTATTTACACAGCTCTACGGGGTAGTATAATTTGCTTTCGAGTAAAAAAAAATGAAAAAATTGTTCATAGAAAAATAAGGGCTTGAACAAATCAATTGATGTTTTCAGTGTTTATTAATCTACCACGCACTCGTAAGTGATCAAATAATATGTATAATCTCTGCAATTCACATCGAACAGACATCAGATGCAGAGAAGCGTTTTGGTCAGTGATTTATTGGCGTAGGTGTCGAGCGTAACTATATTTTAAATTTCTGCAGGTAAAATATCCAACCGGAGCTTTGTGGATAAGGTTAAAAATTCTGAATGTTTGAGTGCAAGCAGAAATGTCGGTAGTTTTTCACTTGTAGTAATTCCATGCGGTAGAAATCATCTCTGTGAGATTTCACGAAGGGGAAACTCTGGGATTTTTTTTTTACCTAATTCCCATGTCTAGCAAGGGCAAACGGGTCGTTGAGGGTGGAGGGGGAGAAGAACCTGGAAGGAGTAATCGGATTGAGGCATCACAGGCGTTTTCTCCGCTGACTGGAAGATGCTGACAGGACTGCCGTTGCCGGTGGAAACGAGTGAACATTTTTTCCCAACGCCCTTCCTGTAAGTCGGAAATCAAGGTCTACCTAATGGATCCAGCTTCCTATAAACCTCTCTCCTCTCACGTAACCGTCCGTCATTCCATCGCTGCCAATCAGAGGCGTGGATCCCGAAGAAGTGTGATTCAACTTAAAAAAAAATAAACTTTCGCACTTAAAGAAGTCCTCTCGCCTGGCACATAGACTGCGTTGTAGCGTGCTCACACGTTTATTTTTACTCGAAAACGCTTAACTTATTCATAGTACTGTTGTAAAAGTGTTATTTTTACTAGGTTTTACACGTGATTTCTAATGGTAGGGTGGCTGTAGTCTGAGTAAGACACTTTATACTGAAGCTTGTTAAGTGGTTAAGTTAAGGGTGAGGGTTACGGTTAAATGAAAAATTTTAATGTAATTACGGTGGCTCTACTCTACATAGTTTAGTTACAAAACACTACATGGTTGTACTACATAATTTGTATAGGAGGGGAGCGGCTGTTTAAATATTTACGTTGTTCTACTCTATGATGGGTGACCCTTCGGACACCTTAGATCTCACCGTAACATGATGTGCCGGAGGCTGATGATGAATGTGTTGGCTATCGACGGACGGCGGCATGTCGTGGGTCTCAACCCATGACCATCCTGGCGAGTTGGTGACGGCTGGAAGGCTTGAAAAAGACAGACCTCGATTCCCCCAACACTTTAGTGCAGTTGGGGAGAATCGCTGAGGCCCTTGTTTTGTGCAACCCCTGACCAGACTGCACTGCCGTCGTCGCTATCCCGTCCTCCGGGCGAGGATCTTGGTAATCGTAAAAGTACGGTTGTCTACGCTAAGAACTCACACTGGAAACTACGCTTCTATTATTTTAAAATTCAGCTTACTTTTAATCAATATGATCTTTGGTCTCTGGAAAAGGTAAAAACGGCTTTATTAAACTGCTGTAACACTGAAAATACCTCCTAAATTCGTAAATTTCAAATCGAGGGGCGTGAGTTGGCATTATAATAATATCAAAAAATTAAGATTTTTGGTCACCGCTTGAATTTCCAAAAGAAAAAAAAAACTACAAATAAAACATTGCACGCCAGTTTGCCGCACTGTAAATAGAGGCCGTATGCTTCTTATTGAGAGTGGTACTCTGTCCCTTATCACTGTTCCTACGCGTCAATAGTGGAAGTTAGAATCCGGCAAAGACTTCTCTGAACAATTCAATTGATAATTTGTCTTCTTACGAAGCAAGCAAAACATATCTAGTGTAGTCATATATATATATATATATATATATATATATATATATATATATATATATATATATATATATATATATATATATATATATATATATATATATATATATATATATATATATATGGAAATACTAATTTTTTATTGCACCTGCATATTAATGAGATATGTTTACACTGTTATAGTGCAGCATGAATAAGCATCTATCTATAACGGGTAGTGGGAAAAAAGTTACCTTCGAACGAGGAGTTTCTTGCTTTGAATTATGTAACAATTGTTTCTCTTTCACCAGTAATATTCCACAAAGAAAGCTATGTCCGTGAATGACAATGAGATTTGGATGAACCCAAAATTAATTGGTACAGCCGGTTGCATGCATCGTATTTTAAACTATTGCATTGCTTGTAATCATCACCGTCATTAGAAAAACAGCTCGGCCGTCAGTGAAATCAATACAACTACAAATACTATTAAAACAACGTTTTTGCCAGTTTGCCAATTTTAAAGGCCAATGTGTTATAGAATAGACAGCTTTATTAGCATACTTTCCGAAGGAATAAATAGGCTTATGAGATCACCATTCTGTCTGTGTGTCTCTTTGTGTGTGTGTGTGTTGGTGTGTGTGGGCGTGTGTCCCCCTTAAAAAACTTTTGAACCAGTGGACAGAATTTCATAAATCTTTGTACACATATAGTACTTTATAATCTAACTTAACTTTTTTATATTTCGTTTACGCTTTTTCATATTTTCAAAATGGTGGCCATTTTAACATTTTTCGATCAACCTAGATATCTAAGGAACCTTACTTTAAAATCTCACCAAACTTTGCACACACATATTACATACAAAATTTACTTTACTATTGTGTACTTCGTTCGTCATATGTTAAAATTTTCAAATTAGCGGCATTTTTTATGATTTTAGCATAGTACTACATATCTTAGGAATTTTTCATCAGAATTTCACCAAACATGGTACAAATTTATTACACACAAATCTGCCTTTACTGTTGTGTATTTTGTTCAAACTGTCATCATATTTACAAAATAGCGGCAAATTTTCTATTATTGGCATAGTGTTTAACAGCTTCGGAAATATTTTTTTTAGAAACTTACCAAACTTGGCACACATATACTAAATACCCACCTGACTTCACTTTTGTGTAATTCGTTCATCATGTGATCGTATTTTCAAATTGGCGGTCTTTTTTAAAATATTTATTGTAATATGACTTACCTAATGAAATCTTTTCAGGAATTTCATCGAACTTGGTACACATACTTCATATTTAGCTAACTTTTTACTTTTGCCTATCTCGTTTATACTTTTGCAATATTTTTAAAACCGTTGCCATTTTTTATATTCATGATAGAAATACATCTCAGAAATTTTATTCCTCAATATCATTAAACTGGGTACTCCTACATTACTTAGTAAGCTGACTTACCTTTAGTGTATTTCCTATACCGTACGTCTAGAACAATATTATAATTTTATATTCCCAGATTACGTAACCGATTTTAACTTTCAGGCTTAATTTGCACTCACTTTTAGGAAAGAAGGCTTATCAGTAATTCAGGTAACTTCTTGTCATAAAACATAATAACCGAGTGCTGAGGAGCTGTGGTATAACAATCGCATCACGTTCAGGAGAACCCATGATTGGTACCTGGCTCCGGCCTTCCTGATTTCGATTGTCTAGTATTTTTCGAAATCTCTCCAATCAGGTAAACGATAGGATGTCCTGACCGACTCCTACCTTCTACCGCCCTTGTACCCTGGCCTTGAGCTCTACGATATCACGTAAAAGTGACCAAATACATAAATTAATAGCCGTATCTATAAACGGCTTTCGAATGACAACGAACTGCTCACCAATGCTTTCTCTATGGAGATAGTAGTTGGTTGTCATTCGAAAGCAGTTTATAGATACGGCCCTTAGTCTCATAAAACACTGTTCATTGATTTTTACTATACGTCTCTATATATAAAATTAACACTAAATAACTGACTGACTGACATATAAAACTGCAGCCCAAACCACTGAACCTAGAATTGTGAAATTTTTTGTTTGGTTCCCCCTCAGGTCGTAGGCGAGAACTAATAAAGGATTTTTCGAAATTCGACCTCTAAGGGGGTGAAAAGGGGTGAATTTTATTTCCGAAGGAACGTCGGCAGAGCTCGAACCCGGTGATCAACCATCGTTGTTCTTACTTTAGTAGGACACACATAAAAATGTGTGTTAGTAAATTTAAGGATTTTTCCAAAATACAAAATTTAAGGGGGGGAAGACCTTAAACGTGTTTCCGATTCACTATCGATATCTATCGAATCCTTCGGGACAGAGAGTTGGTATTCACTTCAAAATGTTGCATTCTTAAATACTCAAGAAGTACATTTAGATTTTTTTAAATTCGAGCCCCAAGCACTAAAAAGGGGCAAAATGTGTTTTTTTCTTCCTAAATCGTCTCTATCACCGAAAAACAATTGACTATCGTCATGATTTTACTTCAATTAGTTACGTAAGCGTATTAAAATGACTAACATAGGATTCAAAGACATTTCGAAATTTGATAAGTAAGGGGGTGAGAATACGTGAAGTTTGTTTGTTTTCGATTATTCCTCTATATCTATCGAACCAATAAAGATATCGAATTATACTTCGCTTTAGATTGATCCTTATGTAAATATCGATATAATGTTTTAATATATTTTCCGAAATCGGGCCCAAAGAAGTAAAATATATTTTCGATTCACAATCCTTATGTATCCACCACATTGATTTTTTATATAGTGACGAGATTTTTGTTTAAGATTGATACTTGCTCAAATACCTAAAAAGTAATTTCACATTCGCCACCTATGGAGGTGAAAAGGGGTGAAAAGTGTTGAAACGTGATTTTAATTATTCGTCGATATATCTCGAACCCCATGGGCTACTGCATGTTTTCCATGTCCACGAGACACCAATAAAGTATTCTAAAACGTGATTCACGGGTTTCTCGAAATTCACTCTCTTAGGAGGTGAAAGACCTGTACTGCGTTTTAGATAAATCCTTGATATCTATCGAACCCGTCGAGATATACAGTTGATTTTTGCTTCAGGATGATGATTTCAGAAATAGTCACAAAAGGATTTTTAGATTTTTCTAATTTCGAACTCTCAGTAGTGTGTAGGGATCATATGTGTTTTTAAATATTTGATCGATTTTGATTCGACTGAATGCGCTACCGTCTTGATTTGCACATCAATTGGATACTTATACATATCTATATGATGTTAAATTAACGTAATTCAAAATTTGACACCCAAAAGGGTGAAAAAGCGCAAATTTTGTTTTCAATCAACCCATGATATCTAACCAGTAGAGATATTGCGGTATCGTTCGAGTCAGAGTGATGCTTACGTAAGTATTAAAAAAATTATATGTAAGTTCTTTTTATTTTAATAGATAACTTGATTATTAAGAATAAAACTAAGTTTGTAAACATTCAAGGCAGACGATTCAAAAAGCAAGTACGACCAGCGAGTATCATATTATACAGGAGCTTCACGCTACAGTAACATATCGAGACGTGGTATTGTACACCCTCTATAAGCCCGGGACATTTATATTTTATATTTTTAATTAAATGTGTTTTCATGAATTATTTCGACGTTACGTGACGCAGTTGTTTGGTGTTCAGGTCTACATTCCGGGAGGGTCTGGGTTCGAATGCCGTTGAAATCTGCGTGTGAACGTTCAATTCTGATACACAAAAACCGCAAAGCAGTTTGAATTAGTGCAATTTGCACGTACTCGTTTAAAAACAGTGACATGGATTATACAGTTCACTTTTCACTTAGGTTCCTCGACAACATCAGCTAACATAATGTATCACCTCGCTGATCCCAAGGTTGGGGCACAATGTACGGTCCCGCGAAACATTTTCCCACCAAATATTTCTAATGGCATTAAACTTCACAAGTAAATATTTTGAAAATATGAAATTGAGGACACCGTAACCAATGGCTATGCTCAGGGTAAATCAGACGTTTTTCATTCGATTAACCTCATACATGTAACAGACTGTAATTACCCCACAACGTCAACTTTGCAGTGCTATAAACAAGGACCAGGTAAAGTAGCTGTTAGTGGCAGGGACGAAGTTAAGACTGCTTTTCGCGTGGACAGCTAAGACTAGTTATCCTGCTGCAGAGTCAGCTCAACTAAAGTTAATCCTACTACAGGTTAGAAAGAAAATACGTTTTCTTATGGGAGAGCTTGGCACAGTGAAAATTTCTGCCACTAGTTTCGCTTCAATCGCTAAGAGACCAGATAATTAAGAATCCGCTGTAAAATTAAATTTATATAAATTTGAAAATTATATTAGTCATTTAATTTAATTTTAATGTGAAAAGAAACCGATTTCACATTTTAAATTGTCAACTTAATGCAACTTAAAATTCAGGAAAGCTCTGTGATTGGTCAGTTCGGTGCACTACCGATACCAGCGCTCAAGTGGCAAAAATTTTCCCCGTGACAAACTTATGACATTGATATTTCTAACCTGTAGCAGGATTAACCTTAGCTCAACTAGTGGCTTTATCATTCTAACATTTGATGACTGTGTTATATCCTCTCTCTTTCATTGCTGTTTGGGAATCTATTATTATTGATTGAAAACACCGTCCGTTTATGTACTTCAATACTTCGGGACCCTGAACTTGTTTCGTCAGTCCCACGAGAGATGATATGCTATACTGAGTATCGTTTTAAAGCTTTTAATCACGATCTCCCGCGAATATCGCACTCTTAGTGACAGTCGCGGTCAGAATCAGTTTTATATGCGGCTTCCCGCGAATTTCCGCGAATCGACCCGCGTCCACTCTTCGTGAAGGTTGCAGCAGAAGTCGGTTTTCTCCGCGGCTTCCCACAAACGTCCGCGGTGGCTCCACGCGACGTGTCCACCCTTCGCAGAGGTCGCCACCGGAGTCGTCCTTAACTTTCGCCTTCGCGCCTAGGTGACGAACTCTCACTTTCAACCAATCGCGTCTCTCGTGGGTGACGACGACAAGAAACCCTGACATTCCTCCGTATCAATTTATTACATATTTTTAAAATTCACACACATTAACATTAGTATCCCTCTGAACATATTTACAACATTTTATAAATTTCTGATGAATGATTATAAAGTTAATATGAAATTGCACAGCAGGGGGGGAGGCGTAACCACGCCTCTAGGTGCCCCAATTTTCAGCATTCAAGCCGCGCGCCCTCGTCGGCTCAAGGCTGTTCGCTCGCTTTCACCCCATGTTTTCCTAACTTTCCCTCCCCTGCTGTGTCAAGCGTCAATCTGCCGTGACACAATGCCACAATCCTCTCGTAATACTGCGCCTCTCGCCAGTACTCAAAACTAAATTACACATTAATTACTTTAAACAAAATGTTGCAATTGTGTCACATAAAACAAACAATCCTAACCACAATGAAATTTCAACTGGCTTTCTACGACTATTCTATACCTTATTTACAGTATGTAAAATATATATGTAATTTATTTACATTTAAAGGCTACATGCCGGTTACAACTGAAGTACCAATCTGGTGTACAAAGAGGTTTTTCAATTAATGTAAATATTATCAGTGATGAATAATAGTCGCGAGCAAAGTCACGGGAGACTGCTGGTTAGTACATATTTTCCAACCACGAATGTGGCCGGCATCCCTAGGAGAATGAAAGTCCATCGCGGAGAAGCAAAACATAACACACATTATCGGTTATAAATTGATGTTGGCCGAGTTGCGAAATCTCTTCATTTCTTTATAACATATGCGTCATTAGTAGATAAGTTGATTCATCGTGGGAAAACTTGACTATTTGCTTGGTTTCAGCATACGTTCAGCTTATCAAAAGATTACTAGCTTTCGCTTGTACGATAAACTCTTACCTTATTCAACTGAGCCAATAAGATTCCCGCTGTTGTAATATTTGATGTCTGTTTCTGGTCTGCGGACAGCTACATCGTGTCAGGTGCATATCACCCAACTGTTTTCAAGGCACGAACAATTTTCGCGAGATACCATCCTCTCTATTCATAAGGTTATGCGCTGCAGCGCTGTCTTGTGTCGAGTTAGCAACTTAGAGTAAAATGGATAACGGGAAAAAAAACATAATAAAAAAATTTTCATGAAAAAATTCATACATGCCCAGTTCCGTGACGATCGGTCAAAAGGTCTCGGAGTTTATCAATCTCAGGCATACATACTTACATACACACATAAATGCATACCAACATCCACACTCGTTAAATACATGTCCATACACATACACGTCAGACGTCAGACATCACGCACAGTGAACGTCTAGATTTGATGTTACCTACGCATAGCTCATATATATATATATATATATATATATATATATATATATATAGAGAGAGAGAGAGAGAGAGAGAGAGATAGTCCAGGATATTTCGCGGGTCCAACGACCAGCAGGCTAGACTGCACAGTCCTGTGTACAGTGAGCATTTGAACATTTGACGATGGAACGCGGGAGTCCATGAGTATTTTATGCATGTCCGCCATTGGTTGGTAGTGTGATCTTTGAACGATTCTTGCAATGGGTTGGTATAATGTATACAACCGATATCATGGACATACGCCATTTCTTGCGAATGTTGCCGTCCTCAAGGTTACGTTTAATAAACAATGTCCTTAATAGAAAAAGTTTCCAACATTTACATTATTTAGTAATCCAACCTCTCCTCTGTTGAATCCGCGAAATTTCCGGGACTGTATGTGTGTGTGTGTGTGTATATATATATATATATATATATATATATATATATATATATATATATATATATATATATATAATGTTTATACATGATGAGTCGGGAGGAAAGGTACATTCTTTGAGGGGTGATAGTACTAGTGATTCTGAACAAAATGTTTCTAATAAACATATGCCCTTTTCTTAACTGTTTCAGAGATTTTCCACAAACAAGTGTGACACGCACAGTACACGAGCATGGTCTGTATCTTATCATCGGCAGTGTACAACATCTGCATGAAGGATATGATGTCAACCAGCAAGAATTCTGTCAGTGGATCATTGCAAATGATCGATTAATTCCACGTATTCTGTTCACTGATGAGTCAACATTTACCCGCAACGGAATCAACTACACACGCAACTTTCACGTATGGGCAGACGAAAATCTACACCCTACTGTAGAAAGAAATTTTCTACGACGTTTCTCTGTTAACGTGCGGTGCGGTATTATTGATGACCAACTCATCGGTCTAGTAGTTTTAGATAATCGTCTTAATGGAGTACGGTATCTTGATTATCTTCAAAACATGTTACCAGAATACTTGGAGGATATCCATTTGACAACAAGAACTTGTACGCACTTTCAGTAAGACAGAGTTCCTGCACATTTTATCGGTCAGTGACATAGTACCTCAACGAAAGGTATCTTATTTCGTTGAGTTCCTGTGACCGGTCAAAAGTGCAAAAGTACAACATGACTTTGTGGGCACGCTTGTGTATGTATACAGAATGTTAATGAAAGACGTTTAAAACTCTCTGCCCCGCTATAGGTGATACTAAGACGAGTAAAATGGCATAGGACACTTGGTGTCGCAAATACTAGGAAGTGCCTGAAAAACGGCATTTCAGTTGTGGCCTGTGAAGTATGAATTCTACGCTTGAATGGCAACAACTGTCGCATTTCGTGACATTTCCCCATTCACTCTAACTACTATCTTGGCTTGTGTGTGTATTAGCAGTTAGAACCACAGAACTACAGAAGTTACTAGTCCGGCAGTGGTAGCACGCAGGTGCCTCCAACGAAATCGAACCGAAGGCCTTCAGCGGGAGGCTAGTTTTTTTTTAAATTAAATATCTGCGGCCTGATGAACTGTCAGATCTGCCCATTTTATGCGCTGGTTGACTTCTCAAAGGTAATTATTTGCTACATCAACACAGACTTTGAACCTCACAAACCACAACTTGTGTGCCGTTTTCCAGGCACTTCCTAACATTTGCGACGCCAAGTGTCCTATATTATTTTACTCGTCTTAGCATCCCCTACAGCGCGACAGAGAGATTTAAACGTCATTTGTTAACAACATTCATATATATATAATATATATATATATATCGATGGGGTTTTAGCAAAAGCTCGTAAGCCACATATGATTAAAATTACAATTATATATTTTAAAGCTTAATTGAAACACTCTATTGATTTGTATGACTATGTATTTGGTTCGCACAACCATAAGGTGTACGTGTAAATTTTCAAAAAAATATTCACTGATTAGTAATCAAAGAAAAAATTATTATGTTAAAACTCGGTAATGTGGCTTACGACATTTTGCCAAACACCATCGATATTAATATATAAATATGTATATATTCACGAACGAGCATGACTTTGCTCACCAGTTGTGATCTATCCAGAGACAGTGGTACATCGTTTACAACTCAGGTGTAATCATTGGTAGTTAATGTTGTTGTTGGCGCTTTGTCTAGTTAAAGTCAGTGATTGCAGGAAATCTCGCCAGAAAAAGTTACCGACCAGTAGGGATCGATACAAAGAACGCATTGGCCAATCAGACAAAAGTTTTGTTTAGCAATGGAGTTCTTGATTAAAAATTATTTGCGTTTCATATCCTGGTGGCCTTCAATAAGGGTTTTATTCGGGTGGGGGGGGGGGGTGAGGAGGATTTTCAAGATAGAAGTACTGTTAACTTGGTGCTCAGTGCTCTCGATAATCGCGTATTAAGGTAACCGAGTCTATTCGTTTTATTTCAGCGATTGTAGAAGTAGTTCACAACTAAAAAAATATGCTTGGATCTAGTCACGCTTTGCGACCAAGGACTATGCTATAAAGTAAAATATTATTGATTGTGCACATAAAATAATTGTATTACACGTCAAATAATATAATAAATGCTTCTGTGGATGAAATAAAATTATATATACAATTGAAAAAATGTTTATAATATTTTATTTATTATTTTTTTTTTTGCGGTACTGACAACTTCTCAAAAACCTATATCCAAGGAATTAATTATTTTTTCGGAAAAAAATATTGTATATTATGACAAGCAATCGCAAGTGATTATGATTTATAACTAAATACCTCTACATAAAAAAAAGTATTTTAAAACTGCTAAAATTATTTGCAAAATTCATTTTTACAATTTGACTGAATGTAGGCCTATTTTTATATTTACTTCAAAAGCATTTCTTAAAAAATCAGAAAATATTTTCAATGTACGTGTTTTTCCTCTTACAACGCGATACACGACTTCGATACGAAGAAAAAAAAGCGAAAATATATTGAAAAATCCCAGAAACACATCGTAGATATCAACAATGCTATTCTGCTTTACGCGGTACGGACGTTTCTTGTAATATTTGTTATTTAATATTCCTGAATGCTTATTTAGAAACCAAAAAAACCGAATCAATAAAGGAAAGATGTAATTGAAAATATTCAGCATATATAAATATTTCAAAGTACAGAGAATAGTAAAAAAAAGTTTAAGAGTTACATTCCGATATTTATAAGTTATTTAAAGTAAACTGAACCCTTTAAAATTAGTGTACTTATTCTTAATGGTCGATTCGTATCATAAATTGTCCTTAGAAGTTAACATCTACCACAACTGCACAGCAGCGTTGCATGCACGTTACCTGCACGTCACAATGTAACATCGTACCATTGCCACAACGTGCTGTGATGTGTTAGGTATGTGCAGAAAAGGTGCAGGCAAAGTTACAATGTAATTATGCCTTCACATTCCGACTACAGGTTACGTGCACATCGCCAGCACGTGTCATGCACGTATTCTGCACGTTGCGAACACATTGCTACTACATGAACAACATTAATATAATAATAATAAAAAGTACGACACATTTCCAGACACTTCTGTGCAAGCTACTAACACTTTAAATATCATAACTGACTAGCACAATGATGAATCAAATTAAGCTTTTCGATACACAATTAATCATTCATGACTAAAATTAAGTTACTGACTATTAAGGCTTCTGCCTACCTCGGAGCGCGGCAGGAGCAAGTATAGGGTTTTACATGTTAAACTAAATTCCATGTAGCTCAGTCACCCTTTGAGATATCGCTTTCGGATGAAAACCATTTTCTGCATTGAGAAGAGGAGAATAATGCTACGTAAACGAAAATGTGAAAAGAATTTTATGAGCACGGGGTTTCGTGTGTTTAATCGGCATAAAACACTTATTTGCTCATAGTTTTCAGGGTATTGATATAACTTGTTAAAATATTCCGCAGCATTGTGGGCCGTATCGTACTGAACAAGAAAGTAAGTGGTGGCATATATGTAGGTTTGAAAGTGACTGAGATATTTAGGGATATAATTTAACCTGTAACGCCCTATCCTTGCTGCCGCCGGAGCTCTGAGGTAGGCAGAAGCCTTAACTTATATAAAAATTTACCACCGTGGTTATAATACCTTTAAAATTAAATATTTTTTAAATGTTAATATTTATTCGTCATAATTTAAGACATAAGAACATCACAGTTAGAAAACCACAAACTATAGTGCAAAACAAAGATTTTTTTAAAAATAGATTTGTGCATTTGAATAGAAATCAATAGTCGTTATTCATATACGAAATTATTTTGTCAAAAATGAAATAAATCATTCAACTCTGCAGCAGTTAATCAGGCACAACCTGTAATGTCCGAGTAAAGCTAGAGTAAGAAATGAAAATTGTATTATTCTTAGTTTAGAAGAGCGCCTACAAAAATGCCTTCAAAATTCTCACTTTACCTTTAGAAAGCCTATAACGTTATTTGAACGTGCAAATCCAACATCACGAAAAAAAAAAAATGTTCTTGCTGTTGTGTACAAAAATGGATACATTAAAAATTACTGCTTCACACATTTTGCACGGCATGCAAAATTACATTATTATTGTTTGAAACGGAAAACGTAGCTTACTCATCAAAATCCTATCAACTAGGAGGAAATAGTATTAAGTTGAAATATTTCATTTGTTTCGTGAATAGATCTGCCAAAAGTTTTGAGTATATAATTTCTGAAATATATTGATCAATTCATAAATGCACGAATTATTTAAGCAGCACAAAATCTCCCTGCTCTTAAAATTTTTTAATCACGTAGGTTTGCACTTTAATAAATACAAATTAAATATATATATATATATATATATATATATAGTCAAAATTATTTACGAAAATTTCAAAGAATTTCTTGAAGTATCTGCACGCAGATGTGAAGTTCACGTTCGTTAAACAAATATGTAGTGGAAATTCTAAATTATCCAAGTGTCCAAAGAGACAGAATAGAGTTTATCACATCTAAGTGAACTGTGTGTTAATACATATATTTTGCTGTAAGAGCTCAGTCCCAATAATTGTCCTAATAGTTTGATCGTCGAAAAATGGTATGTCCCATATGTATGCATGCTCTTGCAGCGCTGTTTTTCCAATTTTCTCGAAAACATTTTTTTGGCAGTTAGGTCGTTTAGAATCCCTACTCTACTAATTACCCTTCTAAACAAAGCAAAACAAGTATTTAAATGTAGGTGAACAAAATATTCACTGCCATATATTACACTTTTTTGTACAATATATAATATTTTCTTGCTTCATTAAATAAATTTTTTTTGCCCACAAACGGAAAACAAGGTATTTTTCTCTGTGGCTCAAAAATTATCTGCAGTACAAGCAGTTCTAATTTTACTATGTTTTATATATTCCACGGAAACGAAAAAAACTGTTACTGATTGACTTATGGAATCTTTTATTTATATTTTATATATGGTTTCTTATACTCTCACTGGCTCTTTGTAGGCATACAATTTAACATTCGTTCGTGTATATGTTACGTAATAATTCAATTTCAGTTCCTGTAATGACGTCTCAGGAGATTATATTTGTTATATATGGCACACCATAAAACAATGCTTTTATAGGTACAATTTTTCTCGAACCGATTTACTCGGACTTTTTTTTATATTTTTCTGGTGAAGAGAGGTGATTCATATATGTCATTTGCAGAAGATGAAGTTAGGTTGAGTGATGTTCTAGGATGTAAGAAACGTAGCGACATATTTCCTCGTACACGAAACCAGTGCGGGTACATGCGACCTTACTTCTAAAAAACTAGCAATTTAGTCTCAGGGACAGGTTTACGTGTTGTTTAGCCATAAATCACGACCAAGCTCTGCTCGGCATGGACTTAGCAGGGCTGATAAACGAAGAGTAGGTAATACCTCAACGCTAGGAATTGCGGGCGAATACTGAACATATTTCTCTTCGGTTGTGCTGTGGGTTGTTTACGACTGCGTTCAACCCGGTATGTAATGTGCTGAATTTAATTTTAAGGCCATGACCTTTCATTTACTTCAAACAATTGCAAATAACTCAAGTATTTTTAACCAAATGCATTAAAAAATTTGAGACTGTATAATTCTGCCAGTGTGTTTTTTAAATAACGTACCGCTTGAGAGCTAAAAATTATTTTCCATGTTTTTTACTTATTTTGACAAACAAAATATGTGATATTTCTTGATCAAAATTCTAAATATCCCTTTGGTGTTTGCAACAGAAAAATTTAGACACAAACGATGATATATAAGTGTTAAAACTGTAAGAATGAATTTTTGATATATGTATTAATTTGCGTTTAAAAATTACTTTCGAAAACACTACAAAACTAAATAGCGAGGCCTTAACCTGACTAACATGATGTGTTACGTCTGTATTGTGGCCAACCAACGTTATGGAAATTATTAAGAAACAGTGAAATTTTTTAGTAACAGCATATATTTTATTTACTTAAATCCGATATCAGTTTAACGGAAACATCGAAAAAAATACAGACTTGTGTAAATTTATAGTTTAAGCGGCTATCAATTATTACGGAGCGAGGTGACGTAACGGTAAGAGGATGGACGTTCACTTAGGATGACCCGGGTTCGATACACATCTCCAGCCATCTTTATTTCGATTTTCCAAGTTTTTTTTTATGGAATCACTCCAGGCGAACGTTGGGATGATTCCTTAACAAAGGCCATGGCCGACTCCTCTCCCAGCTCCTGTCATTGTACCAAATTGTGTGGCAAGTCTGTAATGAACTCGCTGCCAACTAGAGGTACAGCCGATGCACAAAACAAGGAAGAAAGAGACGAAGCTCAATGTTATTTTCCAGACCTCTTATTTTCGCATATAAAGTAGGTTTTCTTGCCAACATAACATCGTCCCATTATTCCGTTTTGAAGTTTTTAAATTAAACACTTATTGTTTGCTAATTATAGTGAACACTATTTTTCATCGACATCGTTTAACGATTTTCCACAAGTTCATATATTATAATAATTGTTTAACAACAAATTTAACAACTAAATACAGTTAATGGTACGGAAGATGTGGGTTGTCTAACATGTTTGTCATATGTATAGTTTTAGTAGTTTTTGGGAGAATTTAAAGTCAAAAGTATTTGGAAATGATTACTACGCCAGAAAATAATTAATTCAAAATTATATCGACATGTACAAATGCCTGTAGACACCTAGTTAGTAATTTATTAAACATAACCTCACTCGTGAATTTACACGGAAATTAAATATACGACAGTTACAAACATACATTACTATCTGATAACCACAATGCACCACATTAATGGTCATGCAATACGTAGCTCCTTGCTGCAAGTACAAAACCCTCACTTGTTAACACATAACCTCAAACTTTGTGGCATTTCCTTGCGCGATTGCAGCTTTTATTCTAGTTAGTTGATAGTATACATATCGCAGCCTGTAAGGAAGCATGCAGGATAGACTGAGATTAAAATTCTTTATTTGTGGTTCAATAATGACATTTTAAACAAGTCACAACTTATATTTTTGCACTTCTCATTTCACATCCACGTGACGTCAAGATTTTTGGCCGTTAACGGAAAATACAAAACGAAATCGGTTGGTCCAGTGCAGCCAATGTAACGTGTAGGGTGCAACATGAAAATAAAATATCGGTATTGAGAAAGTTATTCAATATTTGTGAATGAAAAACTTTTAAATTTAGGAACGCATATTTTTATAATAATTATGTCTTTGGAATATGCTGGTGTGAAATTACATTCACTAAACGTTTAATTTTTTCAGTTTTGGTGAACTCAATCTACCCTAAATTTTTTCTGATATTACCTGCAAATCTTCGCCGCCCTGGGTCCATGTACCTCACCTGACCTGAGCTTTAAATTACAGAAAAAATTTTCATAATTCTGTTTCGTTATTTGGAATAGGTACAGTTTAACTTTTAATGCATCTTCCGTGTGGATTCTACAGTCCTAATTATGCTCAGCCTTCCGTTATTGTGTAATTGTCAGGAGCTAGTAGCTAACGTTGACAAACATGACAGTAGGTGATTCGGTCATTTTAGTATAATTCTTACGTACGCATGTCTCCTAGCACATGTTCGATAAGTATATTACCATCCAATGTACGTAATTACAGAAATACAGATGCATATTTATTCCGCGTTGTTCTAAAAAACATTCGCAGAAGCTCTAAATACATACTCAAACATTTTCTCTTAAGGGCGCGCTATACAACAATTTTCGTCACCATGTTTCTTTTTCTATATTTGTACCAGTTATATTTTTCTTGTTTTAGTCACAAACTATGACTTACTTTTGCTCTAATGAAAATTTTTTATCTCGCATAGTTTTGGCTTGATGGGTATTGATCCCTACCACCTTGGATTTATCTGTTTCTTCTCGATAACTTCTATTCCAGTCGATGTATCAAAATGTTTGTCTCGACAAGGCATAGATACAAACTTAATCGATTTCTGTAACTGCTGGACCCATAATATATTCATTATTTTGCAACGGGAAACAGCTGAAAAGGAAAAATTGCTTTATTTACGGGAGCGACTACAGAGGCCGCAACATTAACAGAAACAATGCCATATGGATTCCAAAATGTGAATGAAACAATAAACTCTGCCTTGTTAGCGTGAAAAAAGAAAAAAATATGTATATTCCCTGATTTACAGGAAAAGCCGTAAAACCGATCTGACAGGGATCAATCCACCTTAACGGCTCGTTAAAGCCAACATTTGCATATTTCTGTTTTAAAGAGGACACTAAAACTAATTCAGTTACCAAACTGAAGAAAAAAATCACAGTGAATAACAATGTTATAGGCTAAAAATTCAGCTACGTTAAACCAAAAAATAAAATATTTTCATATTTAAAAAGTTATTGAATTTTTACCATTTTTATATTCAATATCAAAATTTTTTACTTAAATACAAAAAGTTTTTATTCTTTGTTTTAATGTACGTGAAATTGTATCCTGCAATGTCTTTATCAACTGTGAATTTTTACAGTTTAGTATGTTAGTTGGTTTTATTGTAGTCTTTTAAACGGAAACACGAAATTTTTGACTTTAACAAGGCATTACGCGAAAACTGCGAGAGATAAAAAAAATATTTCAATAGAGCAAATTTAGCCAATGTTTGTGTTTAAAATATGAGAAAAAAATCTGGTAAAAATAACAAATAAAAACGTGGTGATGAAAATTGCTGGAAACCACGCCCTTAAACAGCTAATATTGTTTTACCTCATTGGAATTGTCAACGGCAGAAGTTTACATTGTCAGTGAAACAATGGACGCATATTTTCAGTTCCCTTGTTGCGAAATCGTTTGACGTGAAGCTTTCTGTTATTTTCTCGAAAGTGCGCTCTAAAATTTCATTTGTACAAGAGCAAGCATAACAATGCCCGCAACTGCCGTAGGTATAATTAGTTTAGGCCATAGCGGCCAAAGTGCTTCGTTGGTATTTTTCACAACATGGCGTCGTTCATCACCGAAATAACAACATGTAAACAACTAAGAAATTTAAATTGTAAAATATACAAGGAATCACAGAAAACAATATTTATTTCCTGTATTTCAAACTGAAAAAAAAAAAGTTGCAGATACCATACTTGTGTTAAAATAGGGACAACAAAACAGTTAGTAGTCGGTACTATGTGCACTGTTCCTTCAACAATCTGCTTTGTAGAAGGAACAAAGAGCCTTGTTGCTTTTACAAACCAGATGGTAACTTCTACAACCGATTGTTGAAGGAACTGTCCAGACGGTACCGACAAACAAACTTGTTTGTTGTCCCTATTTTAACAGAAGTATGGTAACTTTAACATAGTTTTTTTCTCAGTGCAGACAGGTAGGAACCCAGAAACATTGCGAACCACCTGGCAATATACTGAATTAGTGACTGCATATTTCAACACAAAATTTCGCAAAATTTTCATTCACAACAGCTGTGGATTTTTCTTATAGATGCAAAATAAGTTTCGGTTTTTGTTTACTTTACAGGATTTGTGTTAACTCTGTGCCAGTTTCAGTTACATGTGGTAATTTAAAA
The DNA here is from genome assembly GCA_003012365.1 of Medauroidea extradentata. Lineage (NCBI taxonomy): Eukaryota > Metazoa > Arthropoda > Insecta > Phasmatodea > Phasmatidae > Medauroidea > Medauroidea extradentata. The sequence continues at coordinate 31,677 of PNEQ01069602.1, read as the reverse complement.
CACAAAAGCAATAAATAATTTTCGTGAACAGATCAATCGAATAGCTAAGCGTTGGTCTTAATTTAAAATCTTATAGTATTTAAGTACGACGGTAACGTAATTATGATTGGTCCAGTCAATAATGAAAATATCTGTGTTCGAACACACGCCAAAGAATAGTATTAAGGCAAGCTCAAATAATAAAGCACATATCTATGCCTTTACGCAATATATCGGTAACCGTTTGAAGGGCTTTAAAATTGTGATGTTTTGAAGGTACCATAACGTTGCCATCAGGAATGTGTTCTCTTTTCGTCGATAGCCATATTTGGGATAAGTTCAATAATTTAGTAAAAAGAAGACATTTAAACATGCTAAAATTCAGTTAAAGAACCAGAAAAGCTACCGCCGTAAATCTGACTATAACGTACCAACCATGCGCTGTAAACAAGAGTTTACAATAGCATGTCAATATTTTTTTAGAACTACCACTCGTGTATAGAGGAACAAAAAATATTGTGTTGACGTATGTGTGAAAGTACACAATTTCTTAACTGCAGTTCACATTATATGAATCACAGTACATATAGTCTGTCTCATAAAAGAATTCCACTTTTTGACAGTTGTGTTGGCATTTATTTTTTGTTTTGTTTCCATGAAATAAGCAGTGTTTTACTCTGCCACAAGTGGCTTTTCCACAAACACACTTAACTTAGTCTCAAACTTTGCAATTTATTAAAATTAAAAGTAATTTCCTGCAGAAATTGGTACACATGATAGCCTTCAAAACTGTCAAAAAATGGAATTCTTTCATTAGACAGACTATAGAATGCAGGCTCAACCACTAGGGCCAGGGATTTTTGGTGTAAATAATTCTGCAGCAACTTGCTTTGATGTCTTACGTGGACACCTGCAGTTCTACTTCTTTTTAAGTGATGTGATGTTTTTAATTCACAACGTCTTGGGTTCAACCTGCTAATCACAGACGTGTGGTGTGGTAGTAACCTTGTTAAGATTGGCGTAATCAAATGAGCGACACTTCTGCTAAAATGCATTCTGCTAATCACCATGTAGCATAGTTGCAGATGTGCACGTATGGCATTGGAACAAAGTGATGCATATTTATTTTCACTAAAAACCACTGGCTCAATCGATTACGTGACTGTGGGCTGCAGTTGCAGTTAGTATAAGCAACTAGACCACACGTATTTAATTGGACCGTAGTTACTGTCCAATGTTGCATTACAGAGTAACATGCACTGTAAAGCGCAGTACAAACTACTCTTAATTATCTACTCAATTACATACTTAATTCAGTTAATTAATTTCGATTGCGATTTTAGACCAGAATTATGTAGCAAAACTTCTGCGTTGTGTACAAATAACCTTTGTTTACTAGCATGTTTCGGTGCATAAAGAAGAAAGACATAATTTTTATGTGTGTTGCTATATTCCACAAAGTGAAACTGTAAAATTACCGAATACTATTTCTCAACACAAAACATACATGCAATTGCCAAATAAGTGAAACTAACTTGTATTATTTAGGTTTGGCAAACTCTGATTGCCGTTTATTCAACCGTGAACAATAATTTTATTTCTATTCAAATCATACTGGCAACCCTACTTGCGTACTTCGCTTGCGCGGTGGCTGAAACTGTGCATTGCGCATGCACGCGAACATAAACTACGGCGAAATGTAGGACGTGCTCTAGCTGTGAAATTAAATACGGAATTATGTCTGGAAGCAGCGTAGTTGCGGTACACACTGCCGCAGTGCTACTTGCACTGAATTAGGTACGGAATTCGGTACTGAATTATGGATAGCGTGTACCGGGCTCAAGTCATGAGGCCTGGAAACGGCGCGTTATCGGGAGAATGTTCTAGTAACATTTTTATTGTTTCTTTAGTTATGTCTCCCTAACACTGACTTGCAATTTTGAAAGCGATGGCCCATTTCAAAAGGGCAACAACTAAAAAAATTGCATATTTGAGTTTGACTCACCAACACATAGACAGAAGTGCATTCTACTCAGTTGACGAGAATAATAACACGTAAATTCACTTATTTTAATAGCATGTCTCTTTATTGTGATTGCAAATAAAGAGCTAGAAAATGTTTTTTTTTTTTAGTTTAATAAGTGATAATTTCAGCAATAGCAGACTATAAACATTTTAATCACCTTAAATAGTTGCCTCTGTAATTTTGCTTCAAATTAACACCAACCAAATATGTTAATAAACAGATTTTAAGTTGAAACAGAAATCCTTCTATATGAATTTTATTCAAAACTGGCAATTTTGAGTTGATTTCTTTGGAACTCGGTCATCGGTAGGAACGAGAACAATAACCTCGGCTTCATCATTAGTCTTTTTGATGGTGGTTTTGATACTGTATCTCTTAATCTGAGAGGGATTCACAATGGCGAAGTGGTGTCAGCCTATTCGCTTTTCTCAGGCGATATGGGTTCTTTTATTGTTTTGATGGGATCGTTCACATATTTCACACGCAGGAGTCGAGGCATACTTTGCATTTGCAGGGGGTACTTCCTGCATCCCGCAGTCGCTCACATCCTATCATATCCAAGAGCGCTCTCCATACATTTCCATCTTCGTTACTTTGTTAAACGTATTTAAGTACGTGAACTAGTGTTCTCCTATGATTAATATTTTTGTCTGTAATATATTAGTATTTTACTACACATTGGACTATCCCATGTTCATAAGATACGGAAGCAATAAAATGTTGCTGGATCATTTGCAGAAATGTGTTTACAACATATTCCAATAATTAACAATTTTAAACACAGTTTAGAGTTTTTTGTTTGTATAATATTTGTTTTCCTTTTTTTCTTTTAAAGTTTATTTCATCAGCTTTATTAATTTAAACACTTCAAACATTTTTCGATGACCTCCTTTTATCTTATAATTTATAGATTAACTTTCTCTTTAGAGTTTTGTTACTTGGAATTCTATTACTATGGCAAATCCAACTCTGCCTTAAGTTGATTACTATGTCTATCAAAGCATAAACTTCTGGAATGTGTGTACTATGCTTTATTATTTCAGTAAAAAAACTAACGTAAAACAATGCATTGGAACTAAGGTTAAACCTTCAATTTGCCTTACCCAAGTCAGAAGCATTCAAAGTACTAGGAAACTGTGGCAATATATCTTGTACCATGTACCGGGAAAGAGTATAAAGAAAACATCCTTTCTCTAAAATTCATACGAATCTGTCCGCATTGTGCAAGATTTCCGAGGAAACTGTGATTTTACTGAGAGATGTTATTTGGATTTCTTAACCCACCCTTACACTTCACATTTCCGTTGACAGTCCCTGGCCGGAGGAAAACCTTTTGAATCTGAATGATTCTCTACGGGATACATTTCTCCATTTTCTACGACGTATTTTTTTACAAGGCAAGATTTAAACTTATACCGTAATAGTTGTATGTCAGTCATGTAATATAATACATTTTTCCAAATCTTGGAATGTGTTTATATATACATGATAAGTCAGGACGGAGTGTGTTAATTTTATGTGGTGATAGCTTGCAAAAAACTATGATGAAAATATGTATCTAATTTGTCCCAAATGTGCAAATAGTGGGAGTAATGCTACCCTGAAAATAGATTTTTGAATTACAAATTAATTCATATCTCAAAAGCTACTACACATTAAACAACTATACAATGAGCACTGTATCAGCAATGACTGCTCTTCATTCTCAGAAAATAATTTTTTTTTAAATATCACCGACACATCATTGTAAATACTGAGTACAATGTCTTGTTTTGGCTTGTAACTCCGGAACACGGCACTGTTATTCATGTTGTGCTACAGAACATTGACAAGGTGCAAAAGTGTAATACAAAAGGTAGTCTTGTAGGAAAGGGCTAGAGCAAACCATTTCCTAGAAAACGGCATGTTTAATTTAGCCATTTAAAATACCAAAAACATATCGCCTGAAACATATGCAAGGCTGGTAACCAAACAAATAGGCGTATCGCAATGATGCGATTTCAATAGCTTTTTAATCGAAGAAGTGTTACTCAGATGGTGTAATAGTAGGTTACATAGAACGGTAAATTGGTTGCAGTCTGTGGTGAGGAAAACTGTGGTATTAAACAAAACCCACGAATCTATGGCAATGTCCCCTACGTTGTTCAAAATCCCGTATCCAGGTAATACCACATACAGTTGAACCTGTATCGCTATGCACACGAAACTACACAAAACAAACATCCAATTACTGGCGTAAGTAATGTTAAGAAATGTTTAAAGTGAATAATCAACATTAACAACAGTTGTACAAACACATTAAAAAAATTTGCTACTGCTCCATTAATTCAGATAGTAAAAATTTTACATCGAAAATAAGTTACGATATAATGTAAAACGTAGAATCAAGCAAGAAACATCATAATTTTTCAGTTTATACAAACCTTTATTTCCTTTATAGTAATCTAGTGACCTCGAGAGAACAAATTTGGAAAATGCTTTAATACCAGGCATGTGAAACCTTTGACAAAATTTGTTAATAAACACTGTACAAATATTTCATTTGTCTGACGATAAGAAGTAGGATAAATTATAATGTGTATGTACTGTTAATTAAATTTCAGTCATGTCACAAAATTAGTACACAGTGTACGCGTCATAACGTTTGTATTTTATGTATTACAATTGAAGGGTAGTTCGGAATGATTTCTGTTAATACTTGTTGCGAGTTTTACAAAATAGTTACTGACAACTATATGTAGAGCCCACGATTTTTCTAGAAAAAAGTCTGCAACAATTTCTTTTAATCCCTTTTCTGCTTCGTGGTTTTTGGAAGAATGTATTATTGCACAGTCGTGGCTTATTTGAGTACACCAACAGGAACAAGGTTACTGCGACACCATACGTATGTGATTTGCGGGTAGAAACCTAGACGCTTAGAGTTAAAAACAGCCAATCACAGACCACGAAGCAGGGCTGCATACGTGCACATAAGGCATTGAAACAAACTGTTACAGATTTCTTTTCGCGAAAAATCGTGGGCTCTAACTACATGCCAATCACTTTTTAGTCACTAAAACTTATTAATGTAGAACTAGGTTTCAGCTACTTTAAAATCTTGCAACTATAATTTGTAATGTTGCAGAGTATTTTTGCAGAATAGTTTCCAAAGGTATTTTTTACAATATAAAATTTTATAGTCTATTCCTGTCTTCACCAGAGGTAAATATTTCAGCCATTCTGAAACTTCGCATTTCCTCGGAGACTCTGTGGCCTACATAATTTAGTAGCGTGTCTGCCTATGACAGTTGAATGTCGCACGTTTATTGTCTTGCTCTCTCTCTCGGTTTTGTCAGGCACTCCACGTACGTACTTGAAATGAACATTCGTGAGAATTTCAGTGAGAGAAAACGTGTTGGGGGTGCGATTAACGGTCTCACCCGCAGAATAGCAAAATAGCTAAGCCTCACCATGCAGTAATATTGTAGCTCTATGCATGGATACTGTGTAATTCGTTCTTAAGTTAGCAGCTGTACGCTAAGATAACAGGACAAGGCATTATTTACAATTAAGACTGGCAAACAACGCGAACATATTTAATTCGAGCGTGTTACATTCCTGTAAAATTTGTGTTTTTATTATTTATCACTAACCACCAGCAATATTCCAAGTCAATGTCAAATTCTGAAATGGAAACTTTCGAGGATTTTTGCGTTGGCATGGTTGAACTGAAACAGGAAACAACTGAAACCTTGCCAATTTTGAGTTAGCTACAGCAGTACGTAAACTATTTACGGTTGTGCACTCTGCTAAGTTAAAAACGAGAAACAAGTAATGCTTTTTATTTTAATAATGTAGTACATATTTCTGTTTAACGGTAAATATATTTAAATTGTTTTGACTGTAGTAATTTCCCGAAAGGTCGACTAAAGACTTCTAAACCGCTTTGCGTAACTGTCTGTGTACTTTCACTAATAATAACGCGTACTAAATATTAGAAATACGGTACACAATCGTTTAAAATTTATTCTACTTTAAACAGGTATTTTTTTACATGTTTCCTTTTTTAACATAGCCATCGATACTGTCAAATTCAGAGAAGACACTCAGTAGCAGAGATTACCACACATGTCATTGAATTTGCGAATTTATTTTAGTCTCTTTAAATAAGTTATCTTTCACCGCGCACTGGCCAGTCAGTTAAATATACGTACATACATACACACACACACACACACATATATATATATGTATATATATATAACTTCACCCTGTTACAGCCGTACGTTGGTGTTCAATGACGCCATAGTACCTCAATTTATTAATTAAAAAAAATTATTTTCACCTATTCATATTAAAGTAGAACAGTTTGGAACCAAATGTATCTTAAAAAGGGATTGTGCCGGATTATTACATTACCGTGTAGCCAATAACCGACCGTGGAAGCACGTATCAGAGACACCGTCATAACATTTCGCTTCCTCGCTTTTGTAAATATATATATATATATATATATATATATATATTCTGTAGCCACGCGTCACTACCGCATTGAGTCCGCTGAAGCATTGAAAATAAAAAAAGAACGCACATTATTGGCATGTAAAGCATAACATTTTCTATTTTTAGGAAATTGATTACTTTCTCGATTTAAATACGAAGATCATTAAAATATTTCTTGTTGTTGTACTGTAAAAATAATTATGTCACTCAAATGTGAGCTGGTGATGAAAATACATAATGTTAGTATTATGCCTTGTCTAGATGGCGACGAGGTAACGGTACTGGAGAAAATAGTTTTGCTTAGTGTTCGTACACATAATTCATAATTTCCTCAAAAGTTGCCTTTGTGCAAACGCGCAGGAGAGTCGCCAAGGAATTATAACTCCAAATTATTTACTTCATAACATATATACAGTAACTTAACACTTCCTTAAACTATCATTGTGTTCCTCCAGAGATTTATTCAGGCTATGTTACTGTGAAAGTTAATATGATACTTCGAAAATTACTAGTGTCGGAATATTTATTTGTTTCCTGGAAATTGTTTTGTCAGGATATTTCATAATAATGCAGCATACTAACAATTTATTTGTCTAGATTAAAAAATAAGTCTTTTATAACTGGATCGGTAACTAATTTCAAACGACTTGTTTTATTTACATACTAAGTAATGTTGCTTAAATTTACGGGATTTTATAACACATCAGGACTGGAGTTTCATGCAACAAGGGACCAAGAACATTTAGAGGTGACATAAGTAAAAAAAAAACTGTCGTTTGTATTGTAAGGAGTTTTGATAACATTGTGGAACCTAGGTTACAAAAACAGTGTAGGTCTGTTGTGAAGTTTCACATGAAGTTGGGTCTACGTTCAGACTCTACCAATCAAGATGTATTATTCTTTGTATTGACGTATTATTGAATTGTTTTCAGTTATCTTCCTTGTGGATTGATTTCTAAATAGGCATTGTTGGCTTACCTATCGAAAAAAGCTAGAAATTGTATTTTCATGTCAAAAATCATAAATGAAAAAAAAATTAAATAAGTCAGGAAAAACTCAATAAAAAAAAACAAAAGCCATATTTTTTATGTAAAAGCTAGAGATATTTTCAAAATCCAAAATTCACAGAAGTTAAATATGTGTATATATATATGTATATGTATATGTATATAACTGCACGACTGCACATGGTTATAGCCGTACATATGTGTTCAACGACGCCATGATACCAGAAGCTATAAATTAAAAAACTTGTTATTGCTACCTGTTCACAATAAATTACTCATAATTCGAACCAAATGTGTCTGTAAAAATAGAATGAATGGGCCGTATTAATATACAAATATTTATATTTTATACGTAAATTAATACTTATTTCATTCTAATGGCATACAATAATGATTTGATCTGTTAATATTCGTGTTATTAATGTTCTCTATTGGTTTACTGAACGAAAAAATACTGAAGTTTAAGTATATCAAATTTCTTTTTTTTTTTTTTACTGTCATAACTTTTTCCAATTCTTTAGGTTGTACATAATTGAAAAGAAGAAACAAAATAAAAAAAAACGATAATATCATTATTTTTTTTAAATATCGTTAGCTTTACGTTACTGTACTGCAAAGTTCATAAGCAGTAACCGGTAATATGTAATTCCTTTATCTAATAATTATTTTCAGAGAGTCACTACTTTTTAGTATTCGAAATTTAAAAATAAATAGTTAACTAAAAATGATTCAAAAAGTTAAGAAAATTTTAACTGGCGTACACTTTTAATTACTAATTAACATTGACAGATAAACATGTGAGAAAATTTACACGTTTTGATAACAGATTCAAAACTTAGGTTAATTGCATTACATGACCAGTTCTGTTACATTCTGTTAGGGTTTTACTTTGTAAACAAAATTAGAAAAAAAATTACGTAATGTTATTTTATACGTAATGGTTAACCACATTTTCCAGAACGAGAATGCAAATAACATTTGTTTGTATGTATTTTTAGGTAAAATATATGCTATCATAAGAAATATATTAATACACAGCATTGGCGTACACTATGCTACACACACAGCATGTAACTAAACCCATTATTTGTTTATTGTGTAATAGTAATAGTATTATACAGTTTTTTTCGTGTGTGTGTGCGCGCACGCGCGGGTAATTTCTTTAAAGAGACACACATTTACTAAGATATTCTTTGTGGGGCAGTGGTTAAGATATCAGCATACGTAAATAAGTATCAGTTAGAAAATAAGAAGGCACTTTTTTTAATTTGGGCGATTCATTTATTAAGGCGTATACCGTCAAAAACCTTTTTGACCATGCACCGAAAAAAATATAATTTTTAACAGAACCTTACGCATTCAAATTAACTTGTTGAGAACTGGTATGTTAATATAGTCTATCAAAAGTATTTTGTTTGTGACATCTAATGATTTAATCTTAACGCAAACAAGTGTTATCTTATGTGAAAAATAAAATATTTTTATGCATGTTAAAAAATATTATTTTTTTTTGTCTGTGAAACAACGATTGTGATAAAAGTCAAACGTATTTAATATTGTGTATTCTAAAGTTTTTTGAATTGAATTCATAAACGAAAAAATATATGGTAGAATGAAATTTTATGTTTTAGAACATACATTACACGCTGTTATTTTTGTAAATGGATTTGCAGTAGTGAAAGAATCTTGTCACATATTTATTAGTGGAAGGCACACAGAACAAATGCCGCAAGGCACTAGTCAGTAAAAGCTTGTTACGAATACGCTCTAGTAAATTCGTAAATCTCTCTCGACGCAGCCTGGAAGCCGTTTGAGTGGACAGGTTAGTGTATAGCTGACAGACGAATCAATGTGAAGGGAAGCTGGAAGTTTCGTAATAACATAGCTGCGGGCCAAGTTACTGCACATTATCGACGCAGCCGTGTTTGAAATGTCGCAACCGCTGGAACATCAAAGCCGTTTCTGCACCGGCGTGCGTGTCCAGCTTTAATTTAGGCCGCAGTGGCACGGCGACGATCTAATCCTAATGCGATTGCTCTCGCGTAAATGAAATGTTTCAGTGTTGACAACTGTTGCTGTGGGCTCGATGGGCGCTGACTAGTTTGCAGAGGTGTGGTTGTATCTTTAAGGACGTGCTATTTTCCTGGATATATTGTTGTTATGTTTGCGTGCTTGTAACTAATGTTTATGACTAAGTTTTGAAATTCAGAGCCAGTAAACTTTAGGAAATACTCTATTCTTACTACGGTACTGTTTTTGCGACAAATATTTTTTGAAGGTCAAAAGATATCAGATATAAAAATGTGTTTAGCGGTTATGTATAATATATATATTTTTTTTTTGCGGTGAAAGCTAATTTATTCAAATAAAAAATTGTGTGGTTTCGATTAAAAAGTCAACTAACCAGAAATTCGTAAATTACATAATTAGGTTAAACTACAGTATTTACTACCTTGGAAATTTCAACCTACATGGATAAAACAATTCTAAACAAATCTGCAGAATTTTTTTATACGTGCTATCATTTACGTGTAAAAAATTAAAATCGCAGAAAAATAGAGACAAATAATCATGACCTTGAATTTTTTAAGCTTGCGTAATCTTACTATTATCTGTATTTACTGTAGCGAGACTAAAACCAGTAAATAGTTTCTTTACTGTTACGGTTACACACATCAAAACAGTAGAGATAAGTAAACGAACACGAGCTTATAATAACAGTTAAAAATACCCTATTTCCTTCTTATGTTTATTAAATTAACTTAGATAATTTTAATGTTATGGAGATAATTAATTTAAAACGTTATTCTGAGGAAACTTTGACCTTAAGGTGCTGTAGGTTGTTACTGAACGCCTGCAACTATTTTATGGTTTTAAAATGTGATAATCCAAATTTAATGTATATTTGTACAGTTGTAAAACGCAGTGTTAAAACCTGTGAATTCTAAGGAACTATTGTAAGTTGTTTAGATATCTGAAGCAAACTGGAGAATAAAAAACATTTACGATATTGCGCAGCACAATTCAAGAACATCGCATTTTAATTCACAACGGTAATAATGTACACTCCATCATTTTTTCAAGTTCCAGCATTTTATTTATTTTCCTAGTAAAAAAATATTCGTGTCGTGATTCATTCACTTTTACTGTAAGATCACAGTTTCATTTCAGTGAGGATTCCTTTTTGTCAAAATATAAATTTTTTCGACATTTTCATCGCGTGTACACTGCAAAAATAGTCTGTAAATTTGTGTGTATAGGAGGGCTAATAAAATATATATGGCAGAATTGTTTCCTAGACATACATGGTAGCACTCCTAAACGTTTTTATAAAACAGTCAAATGTATACTTAAGTCACCTGACTTGTATTGTAACAACTATAAAAGTTCGCATATTTACAAGACCGCTGTATGGTAATTGTCCCATACAGCGGTTAGGTATTACTTCCTAAATATTTTAAGAATTTTTTTTACAGTAGTATCGTCTACCGAATCCAACCTACCCGGAGATAGCTCGGAGTGAATAATCTAGCGAGATGGTGCAACGGTAACACGTTGAGCTCGCATTCGGGAGGACCCGGGTTCGATACCCAGATCCAGCCGTCCTGATTTCGTAATACCATGGTTTCTAGAAATAGTTCCAGGCGAATGCTGGTTTGTTTCGTTAACAAAGGCCATGGACGACTCCTCTCAGCTACTGTCATTGTACCAAGTTACGTATTACCGTCTCTTATGTCCTCGCTGTCGACCAGACGTTAAGTCCACTTACCTTACGTTACGTCGGTGAATCGATCAATTGATCGGGTTAACAAAGGTCAATTTTAGACACGAAAGAACTTCACTTGGATACATTTATACACTATTCATGCTGTAATTGCGTTCTACTCTGGAAAACCGAGTGACTTAACACTGTAAAATATATTTCGTAAATATTATTGGAATTTTTTTTTTTACCCTCACGTTGTATGGAATACTTCCCTTGCTTCAGATTGTAAATATAGAAAAATAATCAGCATTGTAACTGCATAAGTCTCGTAACATCACTCTACATTCGACTGTGTACTAAATTTTACAATACCTACTTTCTTAGATTTTCTATACAGGCTGTTTCAAAAAGGTACGGCCAAACTTTCAGAAAACTTTCCACACCCAAAGGAAGAAAATGTGTGATATGGACATATATCCGGAAACGCTTAGTTACCATGGTAGAACTAAATTCCTTACATATCGTTAAATGTAGTCGTAAATAACACATCGTACATAAAATGTCCCAAATACCCAACGAATTGGTTCTTTACAATGTACTTTATTTCCTAGGTTCACCACCAGTTGGCCACCCTTGACGGAAGGTAATCTGCACTGCGTTGCTTGTGTTGACATTTAACAAGATGTAAGGTAATCAAGCGTTTCCGGACACATGTCCATATCACATATTCTATTGCTTTGTGTGTGCGGAATGTTTCCTGAAAGTTTTGCCGTACCTTTTTGTAACAACCTGCACATACATAGGTGTGCTAAATTAACAAATAATTTATAATTGTATTTGTTTGTATGGACATACTCCATTGCGAAATAAATGACTGTCACAAGAAAACCAAAAGTAAAAATAAGACAAGAAAACATAAAAAGCAGAGTATGCTTTAGTCATCAGGATATATACACAACATGAAATTCCAAAACTGGAATATGGTCAGATAAAACAAGGCACCAACAGAAAATAAAAAATAAGAAGAAATAACTAATATATATATATATATATATATATATATATATATATATATATATATAACCTAAGTTAACGATGAGACAAAACAAAAAAACACAAACAGAATTACAGCAAACGACACAACGATGAGACTAAACAAAACACAAAAGGTGTCGGACACAAACAGGAAAAACAACAAACAACACAAACGATGAGACGAAATAAAACACAGTAGTTTTCCAAACAGTCAGTATGACATACAAACAAATTCAATCATGAACTCCAATTGCACAGTTCTTTCAAAGATCATTAAATAATTTATAATTGTGTACGAAGAATAGCTCATAGGAACGAGGTCGTATGTACAATTCTTATTGATTTGTAAGACACAACATTTTAGTGGTGTGAGTCCGAGCAACGCGTTAAATCGCTGGTTCACCTTCTTGTTGATAATCACTTTACTGTGACAAGACTGACTATTTCTGGTTCTATTTCGGGCACACCTTGAAACCGCTGCCTGACAGATGTCGGTCACTTCACGACTCGGTGACGGGAAATCGATAGCCAACGGTGATCAGTATTAGTCAGATCCGGCGAAATACACAGCGCTGGTGCGACAGAGTATTGAAGTTATACATGGCCAAGGATTCCATTCGCGGTCAGAGACATTGTCCGCGAGTGAAAACTAGAGAGTAGGAAAAAGTGAGTTCATTTTATGAAATTACTATTTGTCCATACATGCGTTACAATAACTTACCCATTCAATTTCTTCGGTACTCCGTTCGGGCCCTTTGTCCCGTTTTGCAGCACCACAATTTTTGCAGAAGTATTCGCGGATGCACGCACGAAATCTCTCTGAAGTCTCAACCTAATCGGATGCATGGTATTGTAACGCACAGGAGGCGAACAAGTTACCGAGCAAACATAGTTTTTTATATATTACCATTTTTATGGTAATAAGTTGATGCGTTGCAACGAAATCTAGTGGCTAGTTAGAGCAAATACCCTAGAGACAATACCGGACAGCTCTATGCAAATACTAGGAGTAAGCTTGTGAAATATAACCTAGCGGTATGAGGTGAAACTAACTCATATTTTGATATTAGTTTTGTGTAACTATTTTATTTTAGTATTTAGCATGCTTTATTAAATTTTTTACGTATTTATCGTACAGGTGTTTTTTATTTTCTTCACGCAACGAAAATATGTTCTCCATAGAGAAATGTTTTGGAGAATTTTTATGTTTGCAGCGTACATCTGAAATCAAATAAATGTACGGTGCTGTTCTCTGGTGGTTTGACGTGAAAACACAATCATAATTCTCTCCAAAACTCTCAAACTGCCCGGTATTGGGATATAGTGTACTTGGTTAGAATAAAGTGGACAAAAAAAACCCTTCATGAAAATAACACATATGTATGTATATATGCTAAGTTTCATGGCGATCGGTAATACGGTTTGGAAATTTACCGATCTTATTTATGTATACCAGCATCAATTATTAAATATAAAGATTACAGACCAGCTACAGTAATTCGCGAGAAATATTAACGCCAGGCTTGACTTCGTACTTAGGGAAACCATCATTGTTACGTGGGTAGAGCCAATGGTTTTTAGTGAAAAGAAATTTGCACAACATCGTTTCATTCCCTTGTGGGCGCATCTGTGGATCTGCTTTATGGTTATTTGCAGAGTGACTTTGCGTACAGACGCACTTAAGGGGCCCGCCTCGTTGCCATAAAATCACACTGCAGCGTGTTTGAAGAAAAAGTTTTACACCGAAACTAATACACGTGTGTTCACGCCGTTTGTCTACGAAAAGAACACACACTTCAGACGACTACCCTTAAGTACTTTCAAGACAACACACGTAATAGAAATCCCCTTTTAGGGCACCTCAAAATGGGTTAAAATGGGGTTTTCAGGCTGCTAAAGTGGAAAATATACTAGCCGAATACATGTGAGACCACTTAAGGGTAGTGCATTGTACTTTAGTAAAGTGATTTCGTAAATAAAACAATAGGGTCATCACTTAAAGTCCCATAGGAAATTTGTTTTTTCGCGAAGACTGCACGCCTTAAGCGTAGAGGCGACGCACCGTTGTATGGCCCATACGACGTCGCCCTTAGTACCATACCTCACTCACACTAACACTTGTGCCACGAGGCGGGCCTCTTAAGGACGCGATCTACCACAATTTTCGTCGCCGTTTTTTTATTTTTTATTTGTACCAGATTTTTTTTTTCTTATTTTAGACACAAAATGTGACTAAATTTGGCTCTAATGAAATTTTTTTATCTCTCATAGTTTTCGCGTAATGGATTGGTAAACTCATATTTTGCATGTTCCCGTTTTAACGACTACACTAAAACCAACTGAAATACCAAACTATAAAAAAAAATGCAGTGTATAGAGACATTGCAGGTTACAATGACATGCTCATAAAATAAAGAATAAAAATTTTTTGTATTTTAAAAAATGCTGAAACAGAAATTAAAAATTTTAAAAATTCTATATATTTTTTAAAACACAAATAATTTTATTCTGTATTTTTATGGAGATGAAATTGTAGCCTGCAATGTATTTATCCACTGTAATTTTTTGAGTTTGGTATATAAGTTGGTTTTAGTGTAGTCGTTAAAACGGAAACATGCAAAATATGACTTTAACAAGCCATTACGCGAAAATTATGAGAGATAAAAAAAATTCATAAGAACCAAATTTAGTCACATGTTGTGTTAAAATAAGAAGAAGAATATCTGGTACAAATAAAATATAAAATAATGATGATGAAAATTGCTGTAGACCGCGCCCTTACGGGGTCCCTAACTGCGCATTGGCTATAGTTTATTTGTAGAATTGTTTTCTCTCTACAATAGGCCCAGTTATAACTGCACAGCTTGAACACACAGAGTGTGTGATTTGTCCCAGAAGTCTTCACACGTGTCACGGTTAAAATATAATCCAGTTTATTGGAGACTATGTTCAACATTTTCACGATTTTACAGTGTCTATCTGTACATACAGCCTTGTTAGTAAACTGAACAGTGTGACTTGGTTACATATACTGGGATTAGCTAAGCTATAATAGTCGATAAACAGTTAATCCCGCAGTGCTAAGGGTTTTGCTATTATAATGAAACTTACGTTGTTTGAATCAAGAAACGTTGTTTAGAAAAGTATTACATATATAATTTTAAAGGGTGTAATTTAATTACACTAAAAGTTACCCATGGAGTAGCTTTTATTACTGACTGGGCTACAGCAATATAAATAGTCCAGTTACTGTATAGTTATGGTTTGAAGTCTCCCATGTTGTAATAACCCGGGCAGGCTGGTTGTAGTAGTTGTTACCAGGGTCGAGCACGGTAGGTCAGGGCAGCAACATGGCGTCCTGCTGCTCACACGGAGGCAGACAGCCAGCAAAAAAAAAAGTCAGTGAGTGGTAAAAAAAGAGGCATAGGCAGTCAGAAGGACCTCACGTAACCTCCTGTGCGATACATTGTACGGTTGTACGAAACCTCGTAGAAACCGTTTAGCCAGACGGACCACTTTGATACGAGGGCTCCTATGTCGGATATTGCACGCTCTACCGGAGCGGAAAATTGGCGAAACATCCTGCTGTGAGGGAAGGGAGCGTGAACGAAGGGCTTGCCTGAAACGTACACACGTAAACAAAACTCGCGGGATGAGAACATGTAAGATCACTCCTCGAGCAGGAGGTTTAATTAGAGCTTCTGCTCGAAATTCATACGAGTGCTCATCAAAACCTGAGCAATTACCTCCGAGAATTAACTACGTGTTTGTTTGTGCCTGCTGTTGTGATAGTTGCACAAGTTGAGATGGAACCAGAAAGACGAGAATTCGGCCATGGATAGTTTCTCGAACAATATGTGACAACAACCAGGGGATCTGCCCGAATGAGAAACTAGCTGTCGTGGAGGAATTATCGGGACTGTTATGTATTGAGAAATAGCCGACGGAGCAGATAAGACAACGCCCATAGACATCATGTTCAGACAATGGAATGTGGTTGATTTGACATCAAAGTGGATGGAGGACAAGAGTGCTGGTGGGAGTTAATTGAGTAGAAGACGGCAGACTTCTCACACCAGGTCTGGGAGGAGAACGGGACGCTGCGAACGTGGCGGATGATGGACTTCGACGTCCCCTCGAGTAGTCGGCCACCAGTGATTCAACTGTGAAGGGTGACAGTCTCAATTTGAGGAAGAGAGCGAACCTGAAGTCCTCTCCTGTCTTCCCTTCTCCATATCCATAATCTGTAGTCACCTAACCTCAAATTGCATTAAGCAGCTTTCAATTGTATTTACTGTTATAAATTTTTAGTAAAGCCTTGTTTAATTGTACTTATTGATATATTAATAATATTTATAGTTTATCAACAAAATATAACAAAATCAAACTTTAAACAAATTTAAGAATGAAAAACGAAAAATAAAAAAATATTGAAGATGAATAAATCAAGACAACAAAATGATGACAACACACAGATGATTCGTGCCAAAGGGGCAATGTATGTGGATCCATGCCTGATACATTTTCCCATTCTGAAATATAGAAAACAGATACTCATTACATATATAATCTGGACTATTTTAAACCCAGATATATATGTTCCTTTTGTGAGAAAAATGTAAAATCTACGGGTCGACATTATTCAACGGGTGATGATGTACCTTCAATTAGGGGCAATCATGTTGAAGATGGTCCTAAACTTACCGGTGGGCGTTAAGCGTTCATAATTTATGCGGGTAAATTAATTGTCTGAGACGATCGAAGATAAACATTGCAAATCATAATATGTGTACGATTTCTGAAGATATGTATCGAAAGGTCAAATTACTAAAACAAAATTTTTAAAACAGTGAATTTTAACTTTTCGAATTTTGAAATGTCTATAGAGAAATCGGAATAAGTTAATACTCTTTTATTACATGGGATGTTTACGTGAATTAATTAATTTAAACAACTGGTAATCTGTGAGCAGTTATTTAGTCCAGGTTGTAATAAAGATTTGGAACACTGTGTTGCAATTGATAAGTTGTAATATTATCAATTGATGGTTTCGTTGATTCGTCTAGAGGGCTATCAAGGGTTACATTATTCTATTTTCGATAATTTCTTCACAATCTAAAATGTAAGAGAGAATTTCTTTGCTACCAATTACCTAATTCCGCACTTCACCCTGATAAATGTGCAGGGAAATATTTAAATTAACGAAATATTCCAAACCTAGCACGGCTTTTTAGTTGCTAGGTAATACATGAGTTATCCTTATGCGCATATAACCCATAATAAACTGCTTTGCATGGCATAGGCTTACACTGAGCGATCGAAATGTTTTACTAAAACATTGTCACTAACATTATTCGAAAATCAATTTTATTTTCCAGTCCTGTTGTACTTTTTGGAGTGAAACTATCAGGTATAAGAAATTACAGTTTAAGAACACGATTTTCCGGGTAAGAGCATGTACTTTATACACAGGCCTGGAAAATGAAAACTAGCATAATTCTTGTATGTTGTTATTGCAGAGATTGAAATTGCTTTGGTTTCTTTGAAACAAAGCATCACAACCTTTCCAGTAAGTCTACATCGCTTCGAGCAGCCAAAGTACAAAATAAACATTGACAGGAAAGACTTTTTTGAATATGATGTTGCCTTTGCATATTTTTAGTGTCGTTTGTGTATGCAGTGCGGGACATGTGTTTACCTTCGTCTGCTTGCGTATGTTTATTCTGGTTCATGGACGATGTTTCTGTGAAGAACGTTTCTAGACAGAGTGCAGGTAAAAAAGTGGTCATCATAAACTGCCAGAGGTAAAATTGTTTGCGCAAAGGTGAACCGCCACGAAATAGAACATTCAAAATTTTTTAACGGGGTTTACCGGTGGTAAATGGTTGGTTCGGTACAGTTTCGTAAAATTTTTCTTAAAGGGTAACTGAGAGCAAATAATTCACTGATGGTTGAATTATTACTTAATGTATTAATTTTTCTATTCGGTACGAGAACGTTGTCAATATCCAATTTTTCTGAATTCAAGTCCTTCCAAAAAGTATGCACAAAGGCTTGAAAATTGTAGGAATTAATTTTTGATTTACTTCTAAATATCCGTAATAATTTCATTTAAATCACACCGGCCATTAATTTCCTGGAAATATATAAGCTAGTAAGAAACTATCTGAAAATTAAGGACAAATTACCTTGATGATATTAACTTATTTAGTTAGATTTTAGTTACGGCAACAGAAAATAAACTCATCAACACTGCTTGCTAAATGTCTGCCTCATTCCTATTAAGGTAACCCTTTTCGAAGTCTAGTAATTGTAGTATATTCGTGGTAGTGATTAAGGCCATGATATTTCATTTATTTCAAACAATTGCAAATAACTCTATTTTTTAACCAAATGCTTTGAGAAAATTTTTAGTCTATACACAGTCATAAGATACACATTTTCACCCGACCGTTTTTTAAAATAATGTAGCGTTTTTTTTTTCAAAAAAATTACTTAGCTTAGATTTGGTTTATTTTGACAACAAAATATGTGGTACTTCAGGGGAAAAATTTAAAAATCCGTTTGGTGTGTTGCAACAGAAAAATTCAGATACAAACGATGATATATAAGTGTTAAAACTGTAAGAGTGGATTTCTTATATACGTATTAATTTGTGTCAAAGAAAATATTTTCGAAACCACTGCAAAACTAAAGGGCGAGGCCTTAAACGGCGGTAAATTATGCTTGTATTTATCGTCGGTTAGATGACGAAGTCTATGGTCTTCAGTCAATTTACCATGCATTACACAGTTTCCGTGGTGGTCTACCCGCTTATCAGAGAAGTGATAGGTCGCAGTAACCTTTTTCTGATAGACATAGTAAAAGGAAAAAAAATGCATCCTTATGTTGACAATAACCATGAAAAAGTGTTTGCTGATCTGGACAGTAATGTATTGAAATAAAGTGGTACAAATTTTTTTTTTATCAGGCGTCCTTCTTATACTATACCATTATATTGCAGTATGTGTTTTCTATTTTCTTTCCATTCCGAATAGGAAAACGTTTTAAAATATAGTTTTTTATAAAACTCAAACAAATATTATCTGCTGCTTAACAATTTGTTATGCTTCAATTTTTTAACATACTTGCTGTATAAAGTCTAATGCTTTCCAAACATAGAGAGAATATTCAGAAATGTTGTTTGAATATTAAATTTTTCTGTATTATTTTTTATATAAATTTCAGACTTTCTTTTAAGTTCATTCACTATATATATATATATATATATATATATATATATATATATATATATATATATATCAATATTAAACTTTTCAGTATTTCAGGGTTACGAAAAAAAATACGTCGCAAGTAGTCCGCGTTTATTGGACGAAAGTTCACCAGAACATGGAAACGGTTTCATAGCATCCTTTATTATCTTGAGCGAAAGTTCTTGTTCGAGGCATTACGTAATCGTGCGTCGTACCTCTGCGGAAATAATGCAACGTGCAGAACATAGGGCGCGTAAAACGCCGACCGTCCGGACTCAAAAAAAGGTTGTTTCCAGCCGAACGTTTCATTCAAATTTAATGTTAACACTTATTTTTTGACGGACGTGAATCACCAGTGATTTTTTTTTGTTCGTCTCGTTGCGGCCCACGTTTCTATAAAGTCTTTTAAGTTATTTTTAATAGGCCTACATTAAAAATTATGAGCAAATAAAAATATTCATCCAATAAAAATTTTTTAAAGCTTCCTACTAATTTTTCCCACGTGTTTTTTCCTGCATAAATAATGTCCTCTCCTAATAATAATGCACAAAATGTTATCTTAGTCTGAAAGTCATGTTCTTACAGGTGACGGAGACGTACAACAAATAATCTGAAGCCTCCTAGGACGCCAGTATCCTTAATATCTAAACAATATCGTTAAACAGTCATATTTATTAAACAAATTATAATAAGTGGATAGTGAGTTTCTAATTTCTTACTGTGGTCAAATTACTTATAAAAATGATACGGTCTTATGCGTAAACAGACAATTGTCCATTAGTACAAAAAAATTTAAGCTTTTAAACTGTCGAAAATATTAATTTAAAGTTATTAACTGCTGTTTTAAACATGGAGTTTATAACTCTGAAGTGTTATTATTTTTATTACACTGTTTTAAATCTGAAATATGTGTTGCAATTTTACTGATAAAACAGTGGTGCTTATATAACAACGTCCCGTTAAATAGTTTTCTTAAGCGCTGTTCTCCCATTTAAACTCAGAGAATGCAAGCTCACAAGGCTGAATTTTGACTGCAAGAAATTTACCACGCTGTTTGACGGCAGACATCAAGTAAGGTTTATAACAATATGACAAAATTATTTCAGGTAATTGTTTAGTTAACCTACGGTTGACATTCAAGGGAAATTTAAAATTAAGGTTCGTTCTCCTTTACGGAATATAGTTTTGAAAGTGATAGAAATAAAATTTGTAAGACATAACAATTATATTGGTCATAAAGTCAATAGTGTAGACCGAAAGAGAGGCAAAAATAATTATGTCCTAATATGTATGTTACATATTAGTAAATTAGAATAAATATAAATTTTGTTATTTATTTTTTGAATATTTAATGGTAGTACGCTGAGATATTTTTTTAACTTATTTGCGTAGAGTTGTGCACCATAAATAATGATAATGATGATAAATTATTTATTTATTTATTTATTATATTTAAAGTGCCATCCAACAGTCTTGCGACCAATAACAGGATGACACTAAACAAATAACAGATACAAATACAGAAAAAAATACAGAAACAAAGGATATTAAAATGAATACAGACATACAAAACAAAGGACTAGACACGTACAACACACACTGACAGGACAACATGCAGCAAAACATTTAAAAGAAGACAGACAGAACTGAGACACATTAATCAACCTTATTTAAAGTCCCAGAATACATTTTTCTATCCTTAAAAGGATCAAATTTACAAATATCATTAAAATTGAATATACATATGTTAATTAAGTTTTAATTTTTAGATAATGCGTAAAAAAGATTAAAGTTTCTACTAATACGGTTAGGCACCTTTAAACCTGTATTGTTTATAATAGTTTGACAATCAAAATTATATAGAAAGGAGTTAACAAAAATAGAGCATCATTAACTATCCTACGAGCATGTAAAGTTGTGGTCTTAAAATCAGTAAGAATATCCATATAACTGAAAGGCAGTAACGGTTGAAAGAATATCATGTAAATAGTTTTAAATAATTTGTATTGTACTGACTCAATACGATTCAAGTCCGTGATGGTGTGCTATTCCAAATAACAGAGCAGTATTCTAGCTTGGATCTAATCAAAGCATAGTAAAGGCTAATTAAGGAATCCGGAGAAGAAGCATTATAGGTCAGGAATGTTACTAACCCTAGAGTACGATGAGCATTGGAGATTAAATTATCAACATGTGAATGAAAATAAAGTTTACTATCTAATAATATTCCAAGATCATGTACATTATCATTACGTTTAATTTTGCAATTATTTACCGACTTGTCAAACGTTATAGGGTTAGTTTTACTCGTAAATGTAATACAGATAGTTTTATCATAATTTAGATTCATACTATTATTCTTGCACCACTTACGGACTAAGTCAATATCAGCTTGAAGTTTAATGCAATCAGTTATGTTACTAATTTTAGCAAATATTTTCAGGTCATCGGTATATAATAGGCAATTAGCAAATTTAAATTGCTGTACAATATCATTAATAAACAAATTAAATAAAAGAGGGGACAAAGTGCCACCTTTAGGGACGCCAGAGGATGCAAGAAAGGAAGTGGAAAAGACATTCTTAATTTTGACAGTAAAAGTTCTGTTCATCAGATAGCGCTGAATCCATTTAATATAGGCACAATCGAGACCTAAGTTCTTGAGTTTATGTAGAATGATGGAATGTTGACAAGTATCAAATGCTTTTTTTAGATCAAAATATATAGCATCATATTGACCTTTCGATATGACAGCACTATAAATTTAATTAATGTATTCAAATAAATTAGTTGTAGTATTTCTTTTATACTGAAAACCATGTTGACAATTGGATATTATATTATTATAATGAAAATTAATATGTCTGTGTATTATTTTTTCCATTACTTTAGAAAATGTACAAAGACGGGAAATAGGCCTGTAGTTATTAAGATTATGTTTATCTCCTTTTTTTTAAAAACAGGAATTACGTTAGCCTGTTTCCACATGTTAGGAAAAATACCACAAGATAAACTAGTATTAATGACCTTAGTTAATATGGGGGCAAAGATTTCAGCACAGGCTTTAATTATAAAATTAGGGATACCATCAGGTCCTGAAAATCTACTAAATTTAAGATTTTTGATAGACCAAAGTACTAGACTATTGTTAACTGTAGGGATAGGTAAGTGAGTATTAGAATCAAAGGTGAAATATATACTGGAAGTGTGAGAAGGATTTTCATAGATCTCAGCAAAATGTTGACCAAACAGGTTAGCTACTTCACTTGGATCTTGTATTTAATTACCGTTACTGAGAATGGTTAAATTAGGGTGGTGACCATCTTTCATCAATTTTACATACTTCCACAATTGTTTGGGATTACTTTTAATATTGTTATTTATTTCAAGAAGCCAAATCCTTTTATCAGCTCTAATTTAGTTCTTCACCAATTTGCGCTGCGCAGAGAAATTTGAATAATGTTGTTAATTTTTTTTATTTTTATTCTTTCTGTAAAGATTATCTTTTTTTCATAATAAGCTTAATAAGAGTAGAAGAAAACCAAACAGGGTATTTTCTATTAGCTATCAGGGTTAACGGTATGTAAGTATCAATAAATTTTAAAGTGTTACTAGCCAAATAATAATAATAATATGGAGAAGCTACCGTGAAAGACAAGCTGCACAATTTTTACATTTCAATATCAGTCACATTTTTGTGCGGTGTAATATCATGAAATATATTGATAGGTGTGGGCCAATGGAAAATAAAAAAAGGTAAGACAACATGGAACAGTTGATAAGTTCCGTGAATTTAGCAAGTTCCCATTTTTACCGAAGCATACATATTTGTTTGTATTTTCTGGCTTGCGAATTCTCTTAAAACATATATTAGTTTTATGTTTTACTCAGAAGAACAAGTAACCTGTAATAAAAACGCGCCATTCTGTTATTTTTTCGGAACTATACTGATCGTCGATAAATTACGTAATTAAGGACAAACAAGGAAATAAAAGTCCATTATCAAACGTACATTAGGGCTTGCTATTAGCTGAAAATCATTCACCCGGTCAGTAATAGACAAGGATCATACCTGGGACTTGTTACACGTAGTGAATAGTACGTAAAGAAGTAAAGTTAATGCATTCGGTAAATACAGAGTTTAAAATCCAAAGAAATATTTAACAATTAAGTGGTCATACTAATGCAGATTAATAGAAAATTATTTCTATTTGGAATTATATTATTCGTATTTTTGAAACTGTAAGTAGTGGCCGCGGCAGACGAGTGGTTAGACCACTTGCTTCCCACCATGGTGTTCCAGGATCGATTTCCGGTGTTGTATCTCCCCGGATTTTCACATGTGAAAATCGTGCCGATCAATGTCGCTGGCCGGCGGGTTTTATCGGGGATATCCCGCTTCTAGAGCTCCTCCCATTCCAATCCTTCTCCATCTTAGGGCCCCATTTCATGTCATCCTACGGGTGCAAGCAGATTGCCTACGGGCTCCCAGTAGTGAAATCTGCATCCGAGGTACGATACCGTGGCCTTCCTCATATGATATTTATTTTCTTTTATTAAATAAATCTCAAGGAAGACATTTTTTGAAAATTCGTAAAAGAATATTTGGAAGACAAATACTAACAGAAAACAGAAAATGGACTTGATACTATTTAAGTAACCAGATCCTGCAAAATCAGCTGTGAATTATTGAATTGACGGTTTCAAAGGAAACAGCATTATTAAAGGACGAATTATCTATCGAGTCTCATACTAAAGGCAACACGCGTGGGATCATTTGGTAAGAAGTTATGTATTATAGGAAATTTTCGCTGCAAATAAAATCAAAATATTTGAGTTTTACATTCGCTGCACTAATAGATTCTTATAACTGAAGATGTAACCTTTCTTCAGCACACTCCTGTAGCCATACTTATACTAGAACGTCCTGTTTTAATTGTGTACATAGAAAAATACATTTTGTGATTAAGACTTAATTTTTTGTTAGTGGTATTGACCACTAAACATTTTGAGTTTGCAACAAAGTAATATCACAAGAATTACTTACAACAAAAATTTTCTTTCGGTGCAGAAACGTAAAACATCTTTGAAGAAAAATATATTTACTAACCCAGGAACGACTACGTTCTTAGACATTTTAAACTTTTCCTTCGCAGTAAAAAAATTATTTATTTGATAACTTAAACTTTAGTTTGAACTTTCATTCTAAATGTAATTTTCTTTCAACGCAACACATTCATACAAACATTCAACGCTAAGTAAGACTTTGAAATTTGTAAATGAAAAAAGGAAGAAATACTTACTATCAGTTTCAAATTTCATGACCACGATACATTCATACAAACCTTAAATATGAGAAAGATATGTTCAAATTAAATATGTTTTTATAAGTGTATGCACTGTACATGTTATTCATCACTCTCCATGTTGTGGCATCTTGGCCTATATGATTTGGATACTGTAAATATTCAGCCACTGTGATTAAACAGAAACTTTAATATTGTAGCCGCTATGCACAATCTAAGTAAACCTGCAACGCAAAAATATTGTAGAGACAGTTGGTCTACTTTCTCACTGTGTTTGTGTGTTTTGAGAAAATAAGTACAAGGTCGCTGTGGCTGATACAATTTGTCACTCAAGGACTGTTTTAAACCAAATAAGAATATTAGTTAAGCTATAAAATAAACGTAATTAATAACTTACAACAAATAGATACCATGAAAAAATTCGGCGTCCTCGTAGAATATCTTGATCTCTAACTAGAAACACTTAGCTGATACATTTTGATATTATGTATTTGTTACAAAGCAAAATTGTGTTTGAAATAAATGAGAAAGTAAACCTAATCGCGTAAACCAAAATGGACTACGAAGGCATTTCGTTAGTAGTGTCATAACATACAGCACATTTTACAAGAAGTGAATTTATGGCGTGAATGTAGACTACATTCTATATTTGAACATTAGTAACACAATAAGTCAATTGATTGCTACGTGTAAGCGCATTAAGTGAATCTTATAGTTTGGATAGTATTAAATAAATTCATAGTTAAATCGTAAGTAATATATATATGTTATGACTGAACGGTGTACCGGCAAAGAGTAGACAGTCAAATACTTTTAGGAAGACAACAAATGTTCGATGTGTTTTAAAGACAACACTTTGAAAGTAAATTTTCAATTTTGAGGAGGGCAGGATATTGTTAGACTAGTGTGTGATATAGTATAGTACTAAAATCATTGCATCTACATACTTATTCTCCTCCATATTTTCCCGAATCTAAGAGAAAAAAAATCTACTTTGATCATTCGTATTTTTCCAAAAATATGTAAAAAAAATTTTTCTTATGTTATCCATTCGTATTTTGCCAAAACTCCGCAAAAATGTCTCTACTTTCATCCATCTCACTTTCCCGAAAATGCGAGAAAATAATTTTTTTTGGAACAATTGACTGTCAACAAATGAGTATAGAACGTGGTACATTACATTTATAGAACTGAATGTCAGACTTATAACGTAAATGTTATCGTTTTACTTAATAAAAATAAATTTTCGGTAAACTCTTTAATAATTCGTTTGTAATAATAATAAAACTACTATTGATAATATTAATTCTAGGTCACCTTCTAGCAACACAGCGTCA
>PNEQ01069601.1:138780-161270 GCA_003012365.1 Medauroidea extradentata | reverse complement strand
CGTCTTATATGCGGGGTCGTCCTATATGCCGACAAATACGGTAATCGTAACCAAATTGAAAGCCAAAAAAACTGCGTTGGTTGTCAATAATCGTAACCTAATCGAAAGCCAAAATAAATGCGTGGGTCGTCAAACCAAATAAATTGCCAAATTGAAATCGTGAAAATCAAAGCGTAATAAGTCGTCATAAATCGTAAAACACCAAGAGATATCCAAAAGTCGCGCAATAAAGACTTTATAATGGAGCAAACAGAGAGCGTGCAGCGTATCTAACAGCGACAGAGAGAACACTGGCACGTGAACAAAGGTGGAGAATGCCGAGCGCGCCAGGTATTCACGTGAGGGGAAAGGAAGATAAAAGTACCGTTACGACAGGAGAGGGGAAGGATGAGTCACCGCTTGCCGCGTGGACTGGAGTACAGTTCTCGCCACTAGAAACGCAACACGGCGCACAAAAACCTATATTTTGCCGATTTCCTTGAAATTTGAAATTTAAAAAAAATTAAAAATCATGGTTCCTCAAAACGGGTCGTTATAGACAGGTGGTCGTTATAAAGAGGTTTTACTGTACACTAGACCCCCGATTTTACGAACCCTGGATTTAACAAAGGTAGCGATTCTACGAATAAAATCTCAGGAACCCTCGAAAAGTAACAAAATTCTATGACAAAAAAATTTCGAGGAATTGCATTGACAATTAATGAAACTTATATTATCCAATTAAAAGCATTAAATTTTTAATTGTAGAGTTGCAGTTATTACTTGGTATGTCACAATATTAAAAATAGTGAAAATATGACAAAAATGTGGCAGTGACAGAAACAGCCAGAAACAGCGCGGCGACTGTGCCAAGCCGGCTGGCCTGTCTTCATTAACTACGACGTATTAGGATCTTATTAAGGTCGTACTAACGCCGCAAAGTTCCAGTGCATGTGCATACGCTCATTATATTACAGTTAGGGCGTGGAATTTTTCGCGATCGCGAATTTCACACCAAAATACGAAATAACTGCACCTTTGATAATTCCGAAAACTGCGAATACACTCGCAAAAATTATGAATGCACTTGCGAAAACTACATTTACATTACAGTATGAACAAAATTCCGAAAAGTTTCACTGATACTTAAAAAACATTAAACTTCCTTAAAACACGACTCTTATGCCTATTTAATGTATTTTTATTGTGCGTCGGCGTGAAACACTGCTGGTGGGTCAATCCATATGAAGTGGTCCAAAATAAAATTTATTGGTAGCTTCATAAATTTAAAAAAAAAATTGATATTTTGAGCCTAGTTAACATTATGTATCGAGTTGAAAACTGGTACAATGAAATTTTTATCCTCACTAGTATGATTATGGCAGCCATTTTGTTGTCATGGGGCCCGACAATTTTTACATTTACGAGGGTTCAGCTACATTGCTATATCTTAACTCTGGTAGGTCATATCATGATGAAACAAAATCTGAGGTGTTAAGCACATTTAAAGCTACAGCTCTGATCACAAATAATATTTTTTCAAATCACTCAGTCTTACCAACTTTAAA
This sequence comes from Medauroidea extradentata, assembly GCA_003012365.1. Classification (NCBI taxonomy): domain Eukaryota; kingdom Metazoa; phylum Arthropoda; class Insecta; order Phasmatodea; family Phasmatidae; genus Medauroidea; species Medauroidea extradentata. The sequence goes on along the minus strand of PNEQ01069601.1, from coordinate 159,723 downwards.
AGTTGAACTTCTGCCTCAGAATTGCAAAAACGTGCACTTTCATAATTTTTTTTTAGAATGAAGGCAGTATGTGTTGGACTTTATAATATTTGTGGATGTACTTATGTAATAGTAGTGTAAACACAAATCATTTGGGGGAGTGAGACTTTGTTACTTTTTTTTTACAGTCTTGTAAATCTGAAATTTACACACAATTAAGTACTCCATGGTACATACCTCCTGTACAAATTTAGACTTTGAGATTCAACTGGTTCGGAAGTTACAGCCTTGCCAGACTTGTGTAAAATTGCATTATTTTTTGTGACAATTAAAATATATAAATTCTAAATACATTTTTTTAAATCTTAATACATACCCTAAAATTGGTATTTACTATGCAATTGAAAAGAGTTCCCTGACTCAGAACACTACAAAATATGCCTGAGATGTTTGCCACTGTTTGGAGTGTGCAAGTTTTAACAGGCACGGACTTGCTCTAGTATAGTCTGGTATTCGTTCCATCCTGTTAGTCTGCCAGCATCTCTGGTATGGGAAGGGTGGTTTGTGTTTACATGAATGTTTTTTGTTTTTCGGTATGGAGAAAGAGTGTTACATTTGTTATCCAAGACGAGAATCAGAGCTACTACTGGGTAAATCGCCAAGCAACTGTTCATCCTTTTGTGTATTATTACAAAGAAAACGATAAGCTTCTAACCCAATGTGTTTGTGTAATCAGTGATTATTTGGACCATAACACAACAGTGCATACATTTCAATCTTATCTTATGAAACACTTAAAAGACACTGTTCCTTCAGTTAAACATATAATTTACTTCTCAGATGGATCGTCAAGTCAGTACAAAAATTAATAAAATTTAATTAATGTCTGTCACCACAAAAATGATTTTGGCCTTAATGCAGAGTGGAATTTCTTAGCAACATCACATGGAAAAAATGAATGTGATGGTGTTGGAGGAACAACAAAAAGGGAAGTAACAAAGGCAAGTCTTCAAAGAACAGTCACGGATCACATTCTTTCCCCTGAAGATATGTACACTAGACCCCCGATTTTACGAACCCTGGATTTAACGAAGGTAGCGATTCTACGAATACAATCTCAGGACCCCTCAAAAAATAACAAAATTATATGACAAAAAAATTGTAAGGAATTACGTTAACAATAAATAAAACATACTGTATCTAATTCACGGCATTAAAATATTACTTGGTAAGTTACAATATTAAAATTAAAACAAAAATAGCGATAATCCGTTAAAAAATGCGGCAGTGACAGTTTGAAAACCGCATGGCGGCGGCGGCGCCTGTGCCAAGCAGCAAGCCGTCCGGCCTGTCTCCAACTACGACACGACGTATTAGGATCTATATTGAGGTCGTACTATAGACACAAAGTTCCAGCGCATGCGCACATGCTCATTTAACTATAGTACAGCCTCCTTCTAGGCAGTTTCACGACGTCTTATATCTCTCTCGTCTCGCGCCGAATGAGTTTACTTTTTTACACGAACCCTATAAATAATAGCGTGATATTTTTCTTTATTGCGTTAACACCATACGTAATTAAAACAATTAACTTGGCGCATAATTTGCTTAAACAATGCGTTACTGCGTTTCGTAAAACGTGCTTTTCACAAGTTAGCACGATAATAGCGCTACAGTAAAACCTCCATTAACGAATATTCTACTTAACGAAAAATCCTGTACAACGATGTAAAGATTTGGTCCCGCCAAACCCCCATAAGAACAATGCATTTTTAACCTCCAAATATCGAAATTTACTTTGTTCACAACGGTAAAATTCTCTCTACAACGAACGACCAGTTTTAAAAAAAATCACATGTCAATAATTATATTCAACAAGAAAAATTTTTTTGTTTTCCTCGCGCTGAAAGTACGTTTTAAACCCTTGATGCATACAATATGTAAATAAACATAAACAACATGTCTTCAGTTCCATAGTTTAAAGATACACACAAGGTGCGCATGCGGCACTTGACATAAAATGGCCGCCTAACTCTTTGTTGCAACTTCAGCGCTCGTGGTGGTGGAATTCCATACCATGATTTCGGCGAGATAACCACTCCGAATCCCATATTTCTGTGGTTAAAAGTGCGCATCCCAACAGTGTACATCATCTGTGACATGGGCCTCTGTTGTTTGTTTTGCTTTTCTATCGCCAAATTAATGACGGTATTTTGAAGTCTAATATTTAGCACGTGGTTAGTTGTAACTTTAACGTGGATTTGTTTGAATGAATTGTTCCGGCAGATGATAATAATAATAAAACTTGAAATTTAAAAAAGTTGTTCATCAAAGTGATAGTGTGAGATACTGTAGTTGACGATTTCGACATTCGCGTCCAAGCCTACACTATCAGTCATAGGCTAATTTCAAATCGTAGGCAGATAGAAAACAACACTGCCTTTGTTGGCGTAAATAGGAAACGTATTAAAGTATGTAGAAATTAAGTCTTGTACAAGGAAATTAGATTGGTGCTTGGAGGTTAGGGGCATTAAAAAGTAATGCTTCGGGACTTATTTTTTAAGGGAAGGCTTGGCATAAAGTACTTGAAATGTGAGTAGAAAATTAGCAAGCATCCAGTGGCTGGCATTTCAAATTTAAAGTCATTTTGTAACAGACTATGTATGAAGTTATCTGGTGAAGAGCTTGGTGTAACTCTGATATTCTAAAAACATGGCAACCTAACGTGTGAAGTTCCACGTGCAAGACAATTTCAGTTGTTCATAATCTTTAAAATAAATAGCAATCTCAGCAATATTTTTTTTTTTTTTTTTTTTTTTTTTTTTTTTTTTTTTTTTTTTTTTTTTTTTTTTTTTTTTTTTTTTTTTTTTTTTTTTTTTTTTTTTTTTTTTTTTTTTTTTTTTTTTTTTTCTTCTATAATTCCCAGGGTATGGGAGATGCAAAGCAAAGTGGCTGACATCTGGTGGTGAACTTCTGAACCTTCGGAATGGTGATACAGACTGCAGACGCTAAATTGTACACGTGCGTAGCGAAGCAATTTAAAGTCTATAAATAAATGCTAGGTTGCAACAGTATTGTTCTCTGTTGTAAAAATAAAAGAGTTTTATTTAAAATATGTTTATACAGTGAAATCTCAGCATAAAGTACTTCAATATTAAGTACTTTTCATTATAAAGTACATAATTCCAAACCCCTAGAAAGAGTTTTTAATTTATTAACTGTTCAGTTTAAAGTATTTTCAATATTAAGTATACAGTTTTTAGTTCCCTTCAAGTACTTTGTAATGAGGTTTCACTGTATATGTATATAAAGAGCACTGTCGATAGGTAACAGTGTAAAATTAGCGTTACGAGTGTAGTCATTATTTTCTCACATCGCAACTTCTGCCAAACTAATTGTATTCGTAATTATTATAAACAGTATTCTCTAAACTAATTTTGTATTACCAATTTGTATTTTCTTTACCAATTTGTGTATGTATTGTAGTAAACACGTTGCTTTCATTATAGCTGGTTTATTTAGAACTAACAAGGTTAGGCCTAACCTCGTCTATTTAGTGAATACTAAATTGTTGAAATTATATAGTCGTAGACGTGTCTATGCATTTGTAAGCGTTAAAATACAAACTTACCATGCGTTTCTTATTAAAATAATTTTCCGTTTTATGTTTATCATTGAAAAGTAGATTATTTTCCTACAAGAAAATATTACGAAAAATTTTCCGAAGCTGTGTTTGCAGAACGTTTCGCAAATATCTAGTAACGTGAAAATTACAAGCTCATACTATCCCTTTTTTATATAAAGTAATAGTCTACTTAAAATAACGATATTATTAATATATGTTGTAAGAACAGCATGAATTAACCTTCAAGCGTTATGTAACCTATAAGCATTCTAAATGGACAGTTTTCATGCGCACAAATTTTAATCAATTTTGTAGATTTCCAAAAAGATCATATTAAATTTTTTTCTTATAAATTATATTTTCCGCATAGCAAGATCATTTACTGCTACACTCTCTCAATTCGGCTTTATTTCGCGTCGCTTCTAATGCACACTTCAGTGAGTATATGGGATATATTAAACAATTTATTACATGTTCTGTGTTAAATAGTTCATGGTGTTCAATATCGGTTTTACATACATTAATTTAAGCCTGCCTTTATCCACACGAGCCCTTAAAAATGAAAATAAACTCGCGTTTCCATTGCCACGCATACGAAAAATAACGTTTCTATCACCATTCCGGTCGTCTGCAAGGCGCGACAGTGCTGCTCCTAGCGTTGATTTGCATCTCCCATACTGTGAGTTGTCGGCCAAAGTTTTGTAGTTCACATGAATTTCTATGTCGAGTAGAAATCAGTTGTATAAAACCTCTATTTAACAAACCCCCAAAAGTGCAAATTGCTGAAAAACGTAAATTTCGGCCTGGGCATGTTCAAGCCTTTGTTGTAAGCCACGATTGTATTTTACCGTTCGCTAGAACTGCTTGTTTTAAATTTACACTGTATGTTGAAATTAATTATAAAAACGATCGTTACGCTTAATTTTTGTCTGCGGGACCAGATATTTTGAACTATGGATGCGGGAAAAACGATACTTACGAAAACGATTGATGTGGACTTCTTAAACCTTGTTTTAGTAGGAAAATTTTCGGGACCAACAAGAATAAACAATAGATACGGGAAAACGATGAAAACGAAAACGATGCAATGAGTTTCTACTGTATATGGTTTTTTCCCAGTGTATTATTGTTCTTTCAGACCATTGCCATGGCCTCACGCAGGAAAATCTACCAGTGAAATGTGTTTTAAAGCTTAAACATTGTTTAAATGCGCTGCTAGGAGAAAGTGTTTTTATTAGTTTACATGTATGAGAATTTAAACAAAATTTTGTGCCGTGCAATAGTTTTCAATAGCGTTCACTGATTATTATTTAGTAAATTACGTCGACTACGATCCCACAGTGAATTTTTTTTTTATAACATTTCAATGGCTCGTTAAGTTTCAATTGCATTATGAAAACACAGACATTAAACCACCTCTTTTCTAATTTGAGTCTACCGCTTTTGGCATGTTCAAAACATTGAAATTTTCCAGGCACTAACTATAGTACAGCTTCCTCCTAGGCTGTTACGAGTCGTCTTATATCGCTCTCGCCTAGCACCGAATGTGTTTACATTTTTACACCTACCCTATAAATAATACCTTGAAATTATTTTTGTTCTATTGGGTTAACACCATGCATACTTAAAACAATGAATTTCGCATAATTTGCGTAAACAATGGGTTACTGCATGTCTAAAACGTGCATTACACAAGTGAACACTATAACAGCGCTACCTATTTGCTGCATGTAGAAACATTTGTGGAAGTCACGAAAAAGTCACGGGATTGGATATGCGGTCATGGATATTATTTTAATGGTTGCAATTCATAAATTACCAGGCTTCGTGGACAGGAACAAAAGTGTTGTTTATATCATATATTATTCTGCCCGCAAGCCCGCTCGTAAACTAAATGCTGCCATCTCTTAATGAACTATGGTGGAGCACTGCCCACTGCTTCATTTTCCACGCAATCAGAAATTTTCGTATCATTGTTTTCAACATGGCGATGAAAGCTTCATTTATTTCAATTACAAGTTAATGTATTTTACTTGAAATTTGGCGGAGTTCGGAAATTATAGTTGGAGTTACAGTTAAAATAAAAACAATGCGAAGTGAATCTTTTGCCCCATGTGATAACATAGAAAGTTTATTGGCTTTCCCCCGTATTTAGCGACGTGATTTTCAAGTGTGAAGTGAATGTTTTGCCTCGTGTGATAACCTAGAAACTGTACATTGGCTTTTCTCGTAATTTTAGTGACGCGATTTTTAGTCAAGTGCGAAGTTGCCTCGTGTGATAACCTAGAAACTGCACATTGGCTTTCCTCGTAATTTAGCGACGTGATTTTAGTCAAGTGCGAAGTGAATGTTTTGCCTCGTGTGATAACCTAGAAACTGCACACTAGCTTTTCTCATAATTTTAGTGACACGTTTTTAGTCAAGTGTGTACCAGTGGCTAACAAAATGCCAGGCAATTGCCGCTTTCAGGACATGCGGGTGGTTTTATGTGATTCCCGTTTATTTTTGTTTGGAATTGTAATGATAAACTATTCATTAATCTTTTGATACGACAATATTAATTACGACCAAAGAAATTTACGTCTGTAATGATGTGACGTACATTTTGTCAGAATGAGAGTCTCTAAAAATAACGCAATGTAACATTGCTTCACACGCACCGCGTAAAATACATGGCACGAATGACATAATCCAGCATAATTTTTCCCGCAGCTAATAACAGTGGAAATAATGGGGGTAAAATTGTTGCGTCTTAAATAAAACATTTAGAGGCGAAACACGAATTAACAAATTCAAGGTATGTAGGTTATGCTATTAAAAATTTTTTATTCTTTGTGGCGTTGTTTGTAACTCCGAGTAAGTAATACAGATGCGATGCCATATAATATGACGTAAAAGTAATTATCTTGCCGTTTAATTGTATAGTTGTGTGGTTATACAGTGAAACCCCTTATTTACACTTTCCAGGGGGACAGGGCGAAAAAGTGTAAATAGCGGGAAAGTGTAAATAGCGGGAAAGTGTAAATGAAGGGAAATCTCAAAAAAACCATTCAGCTTACCTTATTTAGTACTTTTGTTTTCTCTACAGGTAAAATGAAAGTGATAGTATTCATGCCAGCTATGTATTTGTCATATTTTGTCACATAAAATTTGGTACGGTGTAAGTTACCAATATTAGAATCGAATATACTGTTACAGGAAGATATATTGCACGTGCACATACCAAGAGAACATCTTAAAATGTTAGATCCATTTTTTTTTTATCGTTTGGTAAATACTGTTCCGCATTTTACTCTTTTTTTTTTTTTTATTGCAAAAGTTATTATGAATTTAGACAAAAACGGTAAGCATTTGAATGGGAATGTACATTTCTTCATTATTCAGATCAACACATGTTCGCACGAACTCGTCGCACTTCTCCATTATTACAGTAGGCCTATCTGTTTTTGTTTTATCGACAATGTCAGCTATTTTTTTTTTCGATTACCTTACCGTTTTATACAGATCTAAAACATGCTGCACTAAAATGGAAATTATTTAAAACACAGCTGTTTGTAATAAACATTTTCAAACATGTTTTGAAAATTTTAGGTTAAAGTTACTGTTATTTGCGCTTACAAAGACAAACGAACGTACGTGAATAGATCAATGTTGCCAACGTGAATATATCTATCGATAGCGTCAGAGACATCGATAGCGCTAGCGGCAGCAGCATTTTCTTGCCGCCATATTGAATTTATTGTGCTGTGAGCGCTAGCATTACACGCGATCACTGTCATTCTCCTATGGCTTTGCGCGTGATCACCACCCTGTGTGCTGTTTCTTCTTTGGTCTATTTCCGAACCAGTTTAGATGTCCTTTCTTTGTCATCTATGACTTTGAAATCTCGTGTTTTTATTGTCTTCGGATGGCGAAAATGTGAACGAAAAACGTAAACAGCGGGAAAAATAAAATTTTGATGATGTGATATGCGGGAAAATGTAACATTGCACTAAATGGCAGACAAACGGGACCTGAAGAAAAAAGTGCAATCCGCGGGAAAACGTAAATAACGGTAACGTAAATACGAGGTTTCACTGTAATTGTAAGGTGGTCCAACATAACCTAAAATTAAGTTCTGAATTTTCTAAATTTTTGAAGAAAGTGTCCTGTTTTACTTGAGAAAATAATACCGATAACAGCTTATTCTTGCAACTACAGTAAAACCCCGCTCATACGGCACCCGGTTCGTATGTACACTTCGCTCGTACATACAGATTTCCGCGAACAATAAAAAAAATAAAATGGAAAAAATAAAAATTTTAGTAATTGAAAATCAGTTCCAGAGACCAATTAAAAGTAAAACGTCGTTATAATTCGCAATATGTATAAGCAATATAGGTGTAAGAGCTCAACCCTCAAATAAAGGAATGTGTTTTACGATGAAAACGGCAAAAATTCATTAAGAAACACCGTAGCGCGCGTAAGCCACAGAGCGCGAGATAGGTCACTGACCTGCCGCCAGCTGTTTCTCAGAGCAGCATTCGCTTCTCTCTCTCTCTCTCTCTCTCTCTCTCTCTCTGGCGACGTCTGTGCTGCTCATCATAGCTCACGCCACGCCACGGCACTGGGTGGGCATCTCAAGCAAAAAAAAAATTGTAACTCCGTCCTTTTCCTTTTCTTCTCCCTCCTCGCCCTACAAGTCACAGCAAACCATTCTTCCTGAGAAATCACTTGCTATGTGTACGTTTTCGATTTTTGCTTGTCTTCACGGACTGCAATTTGGGATTTGATTACAATTTCGAAGTGGAAAGTGTGCACATCAGAATATATTGGTTACATATAATTTCGTAATAGGCCAAATATAATCACGTGCCGTTTATTTTTATTTTACACACTATTTTGTAGTTAGGCCTACATGCTACGCTGCGGCCGTATATTTTTATAGTCATTTACCGTTAATTTTACTTGTTAGTGTTTTACGGACATTATTTTTGCTCATAATTGCATTGGATAATCTCACTAATCTAATCTGTGTTTTATCACAGGAAGTAAGATAAAATACTTAATTTTCTCACAAGAAACATGTAAACGTGTGTTGTATCGTAATGTTAAGAGACGTTGTGCTACATGTTTTTGTTCATTTTAACTGACTTTGTAATCTTTTTTGAAGAATTGAAGTATAATTTAAGTCAGAATATATTATTGCACTGTTCAAACGTTAACTTAATATATAAAAGATGTGAATACAACTTGTGCCCCGTAAAGAGAAACCAACATGCCTTGTTTATAATCGTTTACGTTTAGAAGTTATTGACGTACATTTCGGGTATTATTTTGTTTATATTGCAGCATTCTATCAAAATGATTATTCTTCATCAACCTGAAACACTGTTAAACGTCTTATTTGCCAGTGGCATAAGTAAACATGGCAAAATATTGCCAGCTGCACGTAAAGATAATAGTGACGTTGCGTTCTTGTTTTTCGTCGTTTTATTTACTCGTTAGTTTTTTACGCACAAATGGAGTATTAATTTACTCGGAATATTTCTGCGTACCAAGATAATATGTGTAAGGTCACCTGCTTTCGGATGTCTCTTGAAAATGTGTTCGTATACTCCAAGAGACTGATTACCGATTCTCTCTCACGTCCGCCGTCCGGGCCTGGAAGGAAAAGGGGAGGGGGGGTTGCGGTCAAGCCGAAATTTGGTCCTATCGGTTCGTACGGACAACTCGGTCGTACAGACAAATTTTGGGAAACCGAGAATGTCCGTAGAATCGGGGTTCGACTGTAATGTTAGTTTATAAAATTTATAACGAATGGGTAAATTTTCAACCACTCAATTAACGTATATGTAAAGGAAGTAATTTTATTTAAATATTTAACTAAAAATACAATACTTTGCACACATTTGTTACCTCCAAAATTTTTCTTTGACGTTTAAAATATTAGCGAAATTTATGACGAAGTGACTTGAAAATTGACGAAAAAGTCAACGAATTCGCCTTGTCAAAATTGACGAAATCATGAAAATATTTTCACCGAAAACAGGTGTCTCTACTTATCAAGCCATATAGGCCTAGTTTGTTTCAAGTAGTAGACAGTCAAAAAACTTACCTTTTGCCGTAGCGGGGCCCATACTTGTCAACTATGATATGTCCTTAAAATTTACAGAAATGGTAGGGCTTTTACGATTTTACAGGAACATGTAAAATTTTATGGATTTTAGACGTTCCACGATTAAATGTGAATTTTTTTAATGTCATAGATGGCGAAAAACTGTTTGGCTCAGTTCTACCAACATAAACTGCATTTTGAATCATGTTTCATTTGAATAATGTGTATTAAAGGCAGTGAAAGAAGGTTTTTGTGGGAATTAGACAGCTGGTCACAATGAGCGAGTCATACTAACCAATGAGAAAATTACGGTTGAAGGCCAATAAAAATTACAGTTGAAGGCCAATAGGTGGCTTTCTTCAGTAGGTAGTTTCAAAATGGCAGAGTGTGTTTGGGATTTGTTTGGAATTCTGTAGACAGTCAGTAGACTGTACTCTCAGGGCAGCTTTTGATTTTGACGATGAAACACTATTCTGCAGCTGTTTTATTACAAATCATGCATATGGCTACTGTTATCACATGTCAAAGTCTGAAGTGTTTTTGAGAGGATGCCTTAACCTATTCATACTAACAACAAAATAAGTTTGTGAAGCGCACTTAAAAGAATATAGCTTTTAGTGAATTTCGTGTTTTTTATTATTATTGTTTGTGAGTTGTAAACATATTTATGCATTTAGTTAAAAAATAAAACATGATTTTACCAACTGTGTCTTTGCTTATTTAAAAGAAACTCTAGATTCTGAACTGTAGGAAACTGGTTTTCTTCTAGCAGTATTACCAGTGCAAAATATTTACCGGTATATAAGTTTTTGTTAGGTCTGGCTAAATAAATAAAAAAAAAATTAACATTTAGTAGAACCTCTATATTACACTTTCCAAGGGACAAATTAAAAAAAGGTGCAAATATAGGGAAACAACGAAAACTGTAACCAAACATCTATTAATACATATACATTTTTACATTTCAATTCGTTACTGCACCACAGATATAATGTGTGACCTCATCAAATGTTTAGAAGTAAAACATAATCAATATTCTAGCAAAAAATTTTGTTTAGTTTAACATGCTACTGGGCATAGATTAAGAAAACGTGTTTTATACTGTTAACATTGATCAAATTGCACTTCTGTTTTTAAATCTTCTACACGTACATAGGTAAATTCTGCAGGTTTCTTTCTGTTGAAATTTCATCCTACTTCCACAGTTTCAACATTTACTTAGTAAGTAGAGGGAGGAATATTGTTAGCTTCATAAAAAATTAAGTGTAAATAATGGGAAGGAAGTATCAACTGAAGTGTAAATGGCAGGAATACAATACATTGTTAACATAGGGAAAATTATGGGAACCAGAAAAAATGGTAAAAGTGTAATTCAGGGGAATGTAAAGTTGGGGTTTTAATGTAATTGCAGGTTGTGTGTGTCAATTAAGGTAGGAGGTATTCTGAGCTAGAAACATAAAGTATGACTAGTATTGTATTATTCATTTAACAGAAACACCTGTGATACTAATTGGAGTGAAAATGCATCAATAAAATTCATTATGTACACATCACATTTTTGATGGCATTATAACATCATATAAACTAGTTATATATATATATATATATATACATATATATATATACACACACACACACACACACACACACACACACACACACACAGTAAAACCCTGTTAAGATGTTTTTGAAGGGACTTTACACCACAAACTTCTTAGCTGGGAAAACATCTTAAATGGGACAACTGATTTTAAAACTAAGTCGTTACTGTTGTAGGTGCAGTCTATATTAAATTTTATTTCGGAGACACAAGGACAATTTAATGTAAAGTAAAATCCCTTATTTACCCTTTTCAGGGTGGCCGAGCGAACAAGTGTAAATAGTGGGAAGGGTAAATCAAGGGAAATTTCGTAAAACTCATTCAGCTTACCATATTTAGTGCTTTTGTTTTCATGTTTAAAAAATTCTTTTCAGGTAAAATCGAAGTGATAGTATCCATGCAAGCAATGCATTTATCATATTTTGTAACATAAAACTTGATATAGTTTAAGTTACCAATATTGGAATTGAATATACTGTTATGGGAAGAGAACACCTTGAAATGTTAATGAAAGGTTTTTTTTTTTTTTTCCCCGGTTAACACTGTTCAGCATTTTACAAATTTTCTGCAATTCTATCGCGAATTTAGACAGTTACGGTACGCATTTCAAAGGGATGGAAAAATTTCTCAGGTCAACAAATGTTTCCACGAACTCGTCACACTTCTCCAGGATCAATTGTTTTATCGATAATGCCAATTTTTTTTATTATATTTCCGTTATACAACCATCTAAACACGCTGAACTAAGATGGAAATGACTTTAAAACACATCTTTTCATAACGTAACATTTTCGAACACGTTTCGCAAAGTTTAGATTAATTATCGTTTGTGTAAACAAAGACGAACGCACGTAAAGAGATGAATGTCGCCAATGCAAGTACAGCAATCGATAGCGTTCTATACAATTGATAGTGCTAGCCGTGGCAATTCTCTTGCCGCCATCTTGAATTTATTGTTCCGTGAGCGCAAGCGTTACACGCGATCACAGTCAATCTGCTACGGGTTTGCACGTGATCACCAATGGCAGATTGTATTTATTCGTGTTATGCACATGCGTTGGCCATCCTGAGTGTAGCTGCTCGCTGTCTGTGGAACGCTACATCTCACGTCAGTTATCTATGGTGACAGTATAAAAACTTAAACCAAATGGGGTATTTTTCATGCAGTTTCCTTTCAGTTTGTTTACTAAAGAATATCGTGTACATTACTTTTAAAAAAATTGTGTTTTTTTACAAAAGTTGACCGTATTACGCGGGAATTCAGGCACGTGGCAAAACGTAATACATTCAGGGTGGCGACAGGGCGGGAAAACCGGGAATAGTCAGGGAATTTCAGTAGCCTGAAAAGGTCTGGAATAGTCAGGGAAAATTCCCCGCCCCATCTCCTTTTTCGGAAATCGAAAAGCAATAGTTAAAATCCGTTAAAATGAGGCCTATATGAATGGAGCAGTGCGGACTGGCAAGCGTGAAGACGCGTTTGGTGCCTTTCATCGGACATCACGGTACCATAATCCCGGGGAAGAAAGCCATAAGTAGCTGGGCCCGCTGCGTCACATACGCCACTTTTATCCGTAATCTGTTCAGTTGTTTACTGCTCGACACTTCCTGCTGACGCTGAAGGCTGATGATGTGTGGCCTTCAGCTTTTTTTTTATGTGCATGTCTCTGTCTCTTAGGCCCCCCTCCCCTCTCTCAGATGCTTCCTTCTGATGCCAAAGGCTGATAACATGTCCGCGTTTTTTTTTTTACGTGCGCTAATCTCGGTTAGTGTGAAAAGCAGTTACCGGCTTGTAAAATGATATATTTTGTAACATGAACAACATGAGAAAGCAAACACTTGCATCCTCCCATGCTGGTTTCTTTCTTTCTTGTGGTTTTCATCAACTTTAATTTGTAACACACAGTCGCCTATTGGAAAGAAGGGGTGGTAGAAAGGGCGGGCGGAATTCTATTTTTAGAGCAACGGTGTGTGCTTGCTTGTGAATAAGATGGGTGAGGTGTCAAGGGGGAAGAACTTAACGTGGCTGGAGATAGAAGGGGAACCCCATGGTGGGGGGGGGGGAGGTAGGTGGTTGTAGAGTTACAAAAAACTGTTAGTACTACTTTACATGCTTGTGGCAAGCACACTTCACAGGATCTCTCAGTGAGTACCTCTACAATACTCATAAAATTAAATTTTTGCAAGGAATTTGTTTGTGTAATCTTGTATAGTACTGGGCTTTTTGATTGTAGGTAGTAAGTAATCGTGAAATATGTTTATTATCGGATGAGAATTTTCTCTACACATAATTTAATTGTGTACTGCATGAAATTGTAAATTTAATTTCCCAATGTAACAATTGTATTACTCTGAATTTTTTACATCAGTTTAAATTAATTACTTTAGTTGCAACTGTCTGTTGTAGTTTTGATTTAATTATTTTATTTCAACATGCAGGATTAGAGTACGCAGTGTAGTTTGTATATATTTTGTAAACTATGTAATGAATCTGTGTTTCCTGAGGTAAGAAGTTTTTAAACAAATATGTTATTCATGTAGTAGGCCTTTTAATTTGTCGATTGTGAGAAGCCATAAGTTAGGTATTACTGTAAATTTCTTACCATCAAAATGTACTTAACAGTTGTAACTTTCAGTTCAAATTTTTATATTTTAGGCATACTTAATATACTTGCAAAAATAGAGCACACAAAATATGTTGTTGGTGTGTTTACTATGCAGTCAGTGTTTTCTGAGGCATGTATTTTTCATGCAAATATTACAAGTCGTACAAGTATTTTGGACATACATAGTTGCAGCAAATGGTTTGTCACACAAAACCGGATAATACATGCAGACAAGCGAAAGGATGCTTTCGGTTGTTTACTTTTCTGTTTGTCTGCATGTATTGTCTGGTTTTCTTTGACTCACAGTTTGCTGCTATGGCGTTTATCCATATATTTATTTGATTTTCAACTTGCCCCATTGCAAGAATGGTTTAGAAACAACATAAATGTTATATTAGTAGTACATTAAAACTTGTACTATGTGCAAAGTGCATTGAATTGGACAAAGAAAAATGATTTCTTTTATAAAGCATAAAAAATTAGGTTTAAAAAAATTTATTATGTCGGGGAAAATTTTCAATTTGGGTGGGAAAAGTCAGGGAATTATATTCCCAACAGTTTGTAGCCACCCTGTACACTAGACCCCCAATTTTACGAACCGTGGATTTAACGAATCACTGCATTATGAATGATCATTAAGTAGGCCGTTTAAAGGCTTGGATACGTCCAAAATTTTCTAACCCCACATAAAGACCCATCTATACAATTTTTTTATTTTCGCCGTGTGAAAATTTATGGCTTTCTGTTGGCTATTGTCTAAACTGTCGTGTGACAAGACTGTAAGCGTGTGACTAGTACTGGGTTCTCATGCCTGTGAGCCTGCCTGTTGCATTCTCAAATATTGACAACAAGCCACAGTCTGGAGTTAACTTCTCACATCTACAAGTTGTCACACAACTAGAATGTTATACGTGAGGCTTCACACCATCACCGATAAGAAGCCACTGATATTCATTTGACAAAGACAAACTTATTTTGGAAATGTATTTGTGCAGAAAGTTTTGTGAGCTACATAGTTCTACCATCAAATTTGTTTAATGATGCATAATACTGAGAGAATATTTAAGTTTTCATCTGTTAAATTCACAACTCTAACTTGCGTGTGTGATTTTTAGTTAAACAAAATGCTTGCATGTACCGAACAAATGTGGCTTAATTTCAGCTACGTATAACTTAGTTTGAATGAAATTTGGTCATTGAAAATTCAGGCAAAATGTAACTCATCTTACAAGACTCAGTTTGTAGTAAATTATTACTTATAACAAGGCAGTTCATTATAATGTTTAAAAAAAAAAAACATGCAACAATTTTTAACATCGCAAAAAGCAGAGTTCTAAGGAATACGCATTGTCTAGAGGACACAGATCTGCAGCATTGTGAAGTTTAGTCCCTTTCCAAGTGACACCTTTTCTGAGCAACCCAAGAACATAATAATGCATAAATATTTTTCTGGGGAAAAAATGTGAACTGTAGGCAGCATTGTGGACAAGGGAAATTTTGATTGAAATGCTTTTTTGGAGATGCAAAATAACATTTACTTTTGGTCGTTTTGGGCTTATGCAATTTTGTTAGAAGTATAGTGGATGTTGAGGTCAATATGGTGATGGCATTTCTTTTTGGACAAGTAATCCTTTTGAATTGGACTCATAAAATGTTAAGTAAATATTTTTGTATGCCTTAGGTTCAAATTTTATGTTACCTAATTGAACACAATTCATTACAAGTAGCCATCAGTGTTAACTAAACATATACGATAACAGAGCACTAAAGTATTTTGACATATCACTCCTAGAGAAAGACCACAGTGAAATAAAAAGACAATTTAAAGCATTAAAGTTAACAAAAAAATACTTACTTGACAGTGGCTTGAATTCTCCGAATCCCTTGATGTAATATGGCCTTAAATTTGGTTTGTTTTTCTTGAAAAATAAATAGGCTTAAAAAAGGTAAATCGGTCATAGACTTTGTAAGTTATTGATTGTTACAATTTTAATAATTTTCGTGACGTATGTTTCACAAATCTTTGTGAAAAATTCTTTATAAATAACATACCCCTCTCAAGTAACAAAATAAATAATCAGTATTTTAACAGTAACGTAATAAATGATCTTGTTTATTTACTACATAAAATTAATTTATTTTGAACCTTAATAAATAAGTATACAGCACAATTAAGTAAGAGTGAGCTTGTGCCATCAAAATATACAGAAAGTAGTATGTACACTTATACACAAATTTAACAGTTTATTACAGTAGGTAAAATTAAAATTCTAAAATTAAAAGAACATGTGCAGGCCTTATCTTGGACAGCCTGAAATTTTTATATATAAGGAAACAATGTAAGGATAGTTGAAATTTGTTAGGAAAAATAAGGGAATTTACTTAAAATTCAAGAAAAATTGTGCAAGTCTATAGTAATTTGAGGAGTTAAATGTTATTCTCTGATCTGCCAGCACTCTCAGTGGATTTCATTTTCAATGAGGTTGTTTAGTGTGTGGTCATAAACTGTTGGAACAATGTTGTGTAGAAATGTTTAGGCAGTCGGAGAATACTGATGTTCCTTGGGGGCGTGTAGTCTGTACATTTAGTAACGCCAACCACCTATCCACGTTTAACATTTTAGAATAGCACCCCTGATCATCTACTTAACAGATACAAAGGAGTTAAGTGGGTATTCTCGATCGATGGTCATAGGTTAGCCGGTTTGTGATTGAATGAATCCCATCAATAAGCTCGGTTCACTTTGACACAAGTGTATTTCACTTGAACGACCATTTAAACAACTCGAGTTTGAAGTTTCACTCTCTTCCAGACTAACCTCGTGAGTTTTCATAACTGCCTATACGTTGCTTCTAGACACTTAGACCAGTATTCGTGGGTTTATTGCATATGTTATGATATGAAAACACTTTAAGTAAAGAAAGATTGTGTTGACAGTTCCCTGGTACAATACTCGCACAGTTTTTACTGGATTCTGATAAAATTAAAGTTGAGTTCATTTGTCTGAATTATGTCAAGATTTTAGAAGTGTGTGTTTGTTCATTGGGGCTGAAAATGCATCAAGTGTGTAGGTATTTCAGCATTCAGCATCTGACTGTGTTGAAAATTATGCAAGTTGTGATTTGTATTCTTTCTAAATAGGAAATCTCAATGCTACAAACATTAAAAAATACTTGCAGAAAATATACATGACATTAAAGTGTCAAATGCAAAGGGTGAAATGTGAATAAGTTATTATGTATTATTAAGAATTATTGTCATCATCTGCTTAATTTTTGTCATATTTGCAATCCATTTAGAACTTAAATTTCTGATAACTTCTTAGGATCAAAGCATCGAGAAAAATATGGCTAGAATATAGAAATGAAAGAAAAATGGAATCGTCCTCTGTCTCTAATATTTGCACCTTTTTTATACTGTCATTCAGATAACTCATTATGACAGTTTTTTAGGTTACGTACTTTCATGGCAGCGTGAGTCCACTGTCTTTTAAATTGTGGGATAAAAGTCTCAATATTTGTTCATCAAATTAGTATAATGTATGCATATTGGTAATTTGTGTAATGTGTCATGTTTTTGATGTGTGTATTATTTTATAGATTCCACGCCAAGAGGAAAGAAAAGAAAACTAGACGATGCAGAAGGAAATTAAATACTGTGTACGTGTGAGTGTGGTACCAGTTTACAACGCCCTCAAACTAAAATTGACCAATGAGGGAATGAATTTTTAAGACAATTCCAATGCCTATGTTCCAATGGCATACCTCCCGCCAAGATCGTCCGATGACAGGTCGTGTCATCTCTTACCCCGAGTGCACTTATTATTTGTTGTTCGTCAACCTTCGCGGGTCTGTTGTTCATTGGAATGTTGGTCAGAAACTTCCCAGTTGGCATCTGGAATTAGAAATGAGTGTGCTGTTTTAGCTTCGGCGATTGAGATGAATAGTTTGACATGACTGTTCTGGATGCCAACTACGAATTGACATTTTCAGTGGCTGATATTTTTGACTCGGCTACTTATCGTGCAAATGAAAATACAAAGTGATTTTTTTGTACAAAAATAAAATATAAATTCTATTGCATTATTTGCTGTACTTTGTAGCACACTTGAGCTAGTAGCCGTAGAGTTAAAAATTGCAGATATTTGTTTTTAAGATGAACTATATATAACAAACTGTAGTTTACGTTATAAAAGTTGAGTTTGTTGTTGGTTTGTGCATTAAGCCATTATGACGTGGGCAGCGATGCATTGTACCATTGCATATTGAAAATGCCTTATTGGGTCAGGAAGGGTTGGTTTTGTAGTTTTGCTACATGCAAAAAAACTGGTCAAAATTTTTGACCATGAATTTTCTCGGACTTAACTCCTAGAGATCATCATTGAAGATCGTTCTGCTGCCAATATCAAAATTACCATGAAAAGTACAAATCTGAATATTTTGTGTAACTAAAATGTTTTTTCAGATCGGTGGATGGTGGGATATGATGATTTCTCGGAATATTATTTTATACCCCCAAACGTATTACTTGTGTATCAAAGAAATTGTTATTTACAGTATTCAGGTATTGTGTGTTTGTCAGTTTTGTTGTTAAAAGTGAATTTTTATCAGAATTTGGGTCTCATTTATTGTGCCGTTCCTTCCTGTTTCTAGCCTACTCTTTTAATACACTCCTGTTCCTGTAAATATGTAATAAAGTTGGTGTGTAACCAGTGTTGTAAAAGCTGTGTCATGTCATATATACTTATTTCTGTATTAAAACATTTTTATATTAATTTATTTTGGATTTGTGATAAACCTTGAAAATGCCTGTAGTGAAGGTAACAAGTTGATGTCAGATATCAACTGGCCGTCCACAAAATTGCATAGTAATTTGTGTAGTCCTAGTCTTGACTGTATTATAGAAATTTGTTATGGTATGTAAACGATGTGGTGATAAAGCAGACATCGTGACCAACTAACAGTTGCCGATCGTGTATCAGCTGCCAACAGCTTTGTTGTCATGGTTGTTTGGCAAGAGCAGCACTTAATGTAAATGGTAATGTTCATAACTTATTAAATTACATTTATTTTCTATTAGTGTGTTACTATTTTCATATGAGTTTAGGGAACTACAGTCTGTCCAGTTGGTTTTGATCACTTGGTGTGAGTGGTGTTTGTAAATTACTGTCTTTGTTAAACCAAAGTTTGTTTACTGTGAATATTCTGTCAAAAATGTTCCACCTGTTACTACAACCGTAGGTGAAATTGTAGTGCTGTTTGTTTAGTGTTGATATTGGGACTTATTAAGAGAAAACAGTGTTTCACGTAATGAGCACACTACATTGAGTCCATTTAATTTGCAGGTAGCAAATTAAGGTAGACTTCAGTCTTACCAATGTTAGTATTTCCTGATGATTTCGCTGTAAAAATAATTCTTAGTGCAAAATTGAGAATAACCTATTTTCTGTCCACAATAATCTAAATTTCTGTATCATGTGGGTTTTTTTATTTAAATTTCTTTAAAGTAAGGTGGTGTTGGGCTGGCATTAGTGTAAAACACACATGTTCAAAATACTTTTGTAGCATTTTACATAAAAATTTTCCTGGCCCCTAGATAAGTGTTAGGAAAGGGCTGTGCGTAGTGATTTAGCTTGCAGCTTCCTAATGAAATGATACACAACAAATACAATAAAACTTGCTTCAGACGTTTCCAAGGGACCCAGTAGTAACATCTTACCTGAGATCAGACAAAAGAACCACTTGTCCATGGTGTTCTAATGAAAACAAATTTAAGAAATTTACTGAGGGCAGGCTTGCTGATGAAACACCAATCACTGTATAAATGTTGCCATTTTTAACTACTAAAAAAACTGTTATGAAGTACACATAAAAAAAAATCATTTAAAAAATTTACCACGTGCTAGAGTTAACCAAACCCTTTACATGTTTTAAGCAGCATGACACATAGTTCACATTCTTATTTGAATGATATGCAGTGAAACCCCATATTTACACTTTAAGGGGGACAGGGAGTGGGAAAATGTAAATTAAGGGAAATCACATAAAAATTCAATCAAGTTGCCGTATTTAGTACTTTTGTTTTCATGTTATTAAAGAAACTGTCTACAGGTAAAATCAAACTAAAATAAAAAGGATACTATGCATGCTAGCTCTGTCACATAAAATTTGATACTGTCTAAGTTACCCAATACTGTAATTAAAAATACTGTTGGATTATTCACGGCATGTGCACCTACCACCCGAGAACATCTTAAAGATTATTTTTTTCTCCCCATTTGGTAAATGTTCAGAATTTAAAAATTGTTTGCAGTGCTATCACAAATTTAGACAGAAATAGTATGTATTTGTATGGAAATGGAAAGTTCTCTTTATTCAGATCAACACATTCCTATGACCTCGTATCACTTCTACAGCCGAGCCTCGCTACTTCGACAAGCCACGGTTTCGGATAAATTTATTGTAGTTCCGCTGTTGTCATTTCCGAACTACCCGACTTCTACCACTTAAAAAAAAATATTTGCCTAAATTCTTGTTAAAGTCACCAGCATAACACAGACTATTTTCAGGAAAGTAATAAAGATTTCATTTAATAAGTATAATTTTTCTGAAGAAATTGATACGACAAGCCTATAATAGTTAACCAAATTTCCAATCATTTAACAGCAAGCGACGGCTAACGTGGCGTACTTGGTGGATTAACATGAGGCAGTCGAAAAATCTGGAGTCGGACAGCACGGGATACAGTGTTTCACTGTTTTGTCAGGATGTGCTACTGTGCAGCCGGTTGTTCTAGCGCTGTGCTTTAGTGTGCATCGTAAAATAAAACTGAATTACTGAAATGTGAATCACTCGCTGGCACGATGACAAAGAGTTGAGGTGAATGTCTTGTTACTTTTGGCATAGTACATGTAATACTGATACACTAGACCACCGATTTTACGAATACTCACGGTTCCTCTCATTGCATTCGTAAAATCGCTACCTTCGTAAATTCGATAGCGGCTTATTTTTGGCCCCCCCCCCCCCCCCCCCCCCCC
>PNEQ01069601.1:111845-138680 GCA_003012365.1 Medauroidea extradentata | reverse complement strand
AGTGTCTTCTCTCGAGCGAATAGACAGACTTCCGTAGTATTTAACGGAAAAATAACGCAAGTGACAGTTGAAATATAAATTTATATCAATAGTCAGACTTCTTACGATCAAAAGAACACCGCTAAACAATAGATATGATCGACCTTTGTCTTTAAAAAAAAAGATAAAACCGAGCTGTTGAGTGCCTTTTCACGAGCGAATAGCCCGATTTGCGTAGCGTTTAATGGAAAAAAAGTAGGCATTCCTTACTAGTAAAATGCCCTTGTAAATTATTCACCAAAGAAAGAAGGAATAAGCGGATGTATTTATTCATTGCGCAGTTTTATATAACTTAATGTAAAACATTCCCTCGGCGTTGTTGACTAATTATACGAGAACGTAGATACTAGTAGCGTGCAGAGCGGACAGATAGCGCAACTGTACGAACGTTCACAAGGTGGCTGATAGATAGCGGCACCGTAGCATATACCGACGTTGTTCCAAAAACGCCATTTTGTGACGTTCTTAAAATCGTCTAGAATTACATGTATATAAGTGATTGAAAATAATCACTTTCACAGTCAGTATATGCGGTAAAAATAAATTAGGAGTTCCGGGATTACGTAATACACGAATATCTATTTATTTTCTAAGTTCGACATACCCGGAGACAAATGTTTGTACACATATGTAGGTAATATGTAGCGCTATTATCGTGCTCACTTGTGAAACCCACGTATTACGACAAGCAGTAGCGCATTGTTTAAGAAAATTATGCGCCAAGTTAATTGTTTTAAGTACGTAAATATGTTAACGCAATAAATAAAATATCACGCTACTATTTATAGGGTTCGTGTAAAAAGTAAACTCATTCAGCGCGAGACGAGAGAGATATAAGACGTTGTGAAACAGCCTAGAAGGAGGCTGTACTGTAGTTAAATGAGCATCATGCGCTGGAACTTTGCGTCTATAGTACGACCTTAATAAATCCTAATACGTCGTAGTTGGATACAGGCCGGCCGGCTTGGCACAAGCAGCACTGCTGCGCAGTTTTCAAACTGTCACTGCCGCATTTTTTAACTGATTTTTCGCTTTTTTTGTTTGTTTTATTTTTAATATTGTGACTTACCAAGTAATAACTGCAACTCTACAATTCATATTTTAATGCCGTGAATTAGATACAGTATGTTTTATCGTAATTCCTTACAATTTTTTTGTCATATATTTTTGTTATTTTTTGAGGGTTCTTGAGATTGTATTCGTAGAATCGCTACCTTCGTTAAATCCAGGGTTCGTAAAATCGGAGGTCTAGTGTAATTAGTTTGAGTGTAGGTTTTTTTTTTTTTTTTTTTCTGTGCATGCTCTCATGATAATTCTGTGTGCCCTTTCACACTGGCAAGCATACAATAATTTGGGGGTTTGCCAGAGACATATAGAAATCAGCTTGGACAGTTTGATGTAATTGTTATCTTGTCTGTTGGACAGGTAATGCTGGTGTGTTAGCCAGCAAAAATTAGTGATGCCAGCATTGGTATTTACTTTATTTTTGCACGCTAGTGGTGAAATCTATTTAGCAGCGGCATAAAGTTATGTTCGAAGCCAATAACTACAGTAAAACCTCTTTAAAATGACCCCTCACGGTTCCCGAGATTCGGGCCGTTATAGAGAGGTGGTCATTATAAGATTTCGGACCCATTTGGAACCTCTATATGTCAAAATAGGCTGTTTTCGCATTAAGCCCATGTTCAGTCATCTTAAGCAATAATAAATCTTACATTTAAACTTAGCTATAAACGAAATTTATGACCAGGCATCTTTTAGAGAAAAGGCGATAGTGTATTCTACTCTTGGGGCTTTTCTTTTATGCCGTGAACGCTTAGAAAGTCGCACGCTGCGAGGTTATGTGCCGTGTCGCTTTCTGCTTGTTATCGGCCGGCCGGGTAGACAAAGATGTGGGGGGGGGTGCCGAAGATGGCTGCGCGCGCATGCACCGATCAATACCACAGCCACAGCAGCTGTCCTCTTGAGGCAGACTGAAAGATAATCGTGGGCATGCACTGTGACGTAACGTTATCGCTCTGTTAAAATATTAACGTTACATGTCAATGTGTAAAATATTTTGTTCAGGACAAAGAAAATGTAGCGACATGGCGCCCACTCTACTAAAAGTGTACTATTAATTAGTTAACAGCATAGTCGGGGCGGTTGTACAAGCAAACGTTTAAATTTAAAGACTACACGAGGGAAAAAAATCATGAAAGACCTAAAAGTACACAAGTAAAAACTTACCAGATATAATATCCAACAAACGTGACAAATCAGGCAGATAATTTATTTACTATTATCACTGCGTTGACGGGACACTAAACAAACATACAATAAAAGAAAGTCTGACATTAAAGGGCCGAAGGTAAACAATGTCTGGATGCCGAACTCCCGCGCGATCTCTGACTTCGGCTTCTGTGTCGATTCCACTTTCTAATAATCGTAACCAAATGAAAAGCCAAAAAAACTGCGTGGGTCATCAATAATCTTTTACAGAATCAAGCCTAATAATCGTAACCAAATTGAAAGCCAAAAGAACTGTGTGGGTCATCAATAATTGTTAACAAACTCAAACCAAATAAATGACCAAATGGAAATCATGAAAATCAAAGCGTAATAAGTCGTCATAAATCGTAAATAAAAAAAAATCAAGAGAAATCCAAAACTTGCGTAATAAAGTCGTTATAATAGAGCAGAGAGCGTGTAGCATATCTAACAGCAAGTGAGAAAACACTGGCATGTGAAATCGGGTGGAGAGAATGCCGAGCAGGTAAGGTATTCAGGTGAGGGAAAAGGAAGATAGAGTACCGTTAGAGCAGGCTTGCCGCGTGGAGTGGAGTACAGTTCTCACCACTAGAATCGCAACACAGTGCACAAAAACCTATTTTTTGCAGATTTCCTTGAAATGTTAAATAAAAAAATTAAAAAGTCACCGTTTCCCAAAAACGGGTTGTGATAGACAGGTGGTCGTTATAAAGAGGTTTTACTGTAGTAACAAGTGGGCATACATGTCCGCACTGAGTTGAGCAAGGTTACAACTTTGGGATTTTATTCCGGCAGTGTGCAGACAGAAAGTGTCGAACCTACTCGAGTGCTGCCAAATCTAGGCAGACAGTTAGTTGAAAAGCAATGCTAAAGCTAGACATACTCGTTTTCACACATGGCCCACCACCTATGATTTTTCCTTGGTTTTTCTTTCTTTCTGTTCAGCTGTCCAAACAGACGTGTTCCTAATAAAAAAGTGGCTTACCTTTGTTCCTACACTCATCCTGATGGTGTGTACGATACAGTCAACTCTAGATTATACGACCCCGGGAATAACGACCCTCTCGAAGTAATGACCCTTCTTCCAGGAACCGTGGAAAATTAAAAAAAAAATAAAAATTTAATTAAAAGAAAATAGCAGAAAAGGGTATTGAATTTATTATTGCAGCAATTTGTTGCAGTTATTTCTTGAAAACTGTACTACCGCACACTGCACGTTCTAAAAATATACGTTGCTGCCCTTTCCTCCCGCGGGACGCGATTGCCGGCCGGCCTGAATGCCCCTTCCATTCCCGCGGCTGTCAGCGATCCGCCCGCTTCTTTCCCACCATCTGGCCAACCACTCCAAAAAGGCAGTTTGCTCACCCCTTTTTCATCATGTGCGTGCCGTAACTTTTTTGCCACTGATTTCTTGTGCCCTTGGATATTGTAGTCTGTCTTTGTGCCTATGATATTACGATTATACGTCGTGTTTATTTAAGCTTTATTGCGTTTTCCGTTTTGTTAACAAAATGCTATTAAATATAATTACTATCATGTCATTTAATGACGTATACACAGTATTATTATTTTAAAAAGTGAAAGCAGGACAGTTCAAAATTTACACTACCAAACATCGAGTGCATGTCTCAGATATGCGTGGCATAGGGCAGTAGGAAACTTGACAGCACGTCTGGTGCGAGTCACTAGCCCACACGTGCACTCACACGCATGCACACGCAATCAGCTCGAACGTAAATAACAGTTGTGGATACACTTGTATACCTTGGTGAAAAGAAAATGTGAACCATCATTGTGTAGGTTTAAAGTTGTTCTGTGAATGCGTTATCAAAGTTTAATAACAATGATCAACATCTTGATGTTTGTAATTGTTTACTGTTCGTGAACAAATTGAAACCAAGTATCAAATCCCTCTCCATGCATATTGGTTTTTAAGTGTGTAAATAACTCGCACACAGAGTAGAATTATTATACAAGCAGATTATTTTCACATGGCAGGCCGAGCTAGAGAAGCGAAAACTACAAAACAAAGGGAGAAGTGTTATCATCATGTCCCTTCTGCTGAGCGAGAGAGCGTCAGGAGCTGTGACTAAGATAGTGGTCAAAAGTGGCACAAATGATGCGGCAGACACATCGTGTTTTTGAGCTAACCAGTTTCCAGATAGGTCCTTGCACACATATTATTATACACGTGTGTGTGTGTGATCGCTTGCTGCCAAGACTCGGTCCCAGGAGGCAAACAGCTTTATCAAAACATATGTCATACCAGCTAGAATTACCGTTGTCAGCGAAGTTTGTACCTGATGTGTCGTAGATGTCAACCAATGTATGTGCCTATTGAAATAAATTACTATTTCAATCAACATCATTGCGGCACATCCAGAGTATCATTTATTAAAAATGTGTCATTCTATTGAAAAATATTACTACCGTATTTGCCGGCATATAGGACGACCTTGCATATAAGACGAGTCATGCTTTTGAAGGTACAAAATCTTGAAAAAAAAAGTAAATTACTAATTTTGAAATTCCTGACAGAAAAAAAATTTTTTTTTCCTTTGCCAGAAACATTAAAAATTCAGTTTAAATATTTTCAATGCATTTATTACCATCATACAAACATCACAGTAGACAGGTAAACGAATAACATTGGCTACTACTGCTCTCCACGCGCCCAAGAGCCAAGGAAATGCACGGCCGCGGCCAGCGATGTGTCAATTGCAGCGAGGTGTGCGCGACTTGACAACACCGGACTAAGGCACGCCGCACACTACATGGCAACGCAGGGGTACAACAGCTGCTTGCAAGGTTATCGCATTCCTGAGCGCTTTTGTCTGCCAGGCTAGCACGAGACAGTACACACATGAATGTGTGGTGCGGTACATAGATCCTCGTTTTTTCCGCCAGAGAGTTGTGTGCTTGCGATACAAAGGATGTAAACATGCAGACGTAGATCCTCGTTTTCTTCGCCCGAGAGTTGTAGGCCGGCGAGACCAAGTATCTCGGCACGCACTCCAGCTGCATCGATCGCCGCTTCGCTGCGAGGAAGTGTCCTTTATTATTAATGACGCTCATCAAAATTTCGTACCGTAAATTTTATTTAAAAAATAGGGCACTCATTTTCATTTGTGACTAAACACGCAATTTCTTGCAACATCATACAACTCCACAGCTTACAGCTTAGCTTTCAAACGATTTTTAGGTTACCAAAAAATTTTTGCACCTTCATATAAGACGAGTAGCAATTTTTGAAGGCCAAAAATATGTAAAAATAGTCGTCTTATATGCTTGCAAACACGGTACGTATTTCAATAAACTTTATTGTGGCTTTCTTGCAAGTAACTTCAAAAAACTGTCGTTGCGTGTGCAAGAATCTATGTTGCCAGTTTTTGCTTAATTTTGAGCCAAAGAACGGTCATACATCTGCTTCCAGTGTATCTATTTATTCAAAATACTTCACTCTACTGAAAAATAATACTATTTCAAATAAACTTTGTTGTGGTATTCTTGCAAATAACTTCCAAAAATTGTTGTTGTAGGCGCAAGAATCTATATTGCCAGCGACTTTTTTGCTCAATTTTGAGCCAAAGAATCTATTTATTCGAAATACATCACTCTACTGAAAAATAATACTATTTCAAATAAACTTTGTTGTGGTATTCTTGCAAATAACTTCCAAAAATTGTTGTAGGCGCAAGAATCTATATTGCCAGCGACTTTTTTGCTCAATTTTGAGCCAAAGAATCTATTTATTCGAAATACATCACTCTACTGAAAAATAATACTATTTCAAATAAACTTTGTTGTGGTATTCTTGCAAATAACTTCCAAAAATTGTTGTTGTAGGCGCAAGAATCTATATTGCCAGCGACTTTTTTGCTCAATTTTGAGCCAAAGAATCTATTTATTCGAAATACATCACTCTACTGAAAAATATTACTGTTTCAATAAACTTTATTGCGGACGCAATAATCTATATTGCCGACCACTTTTTTGCTTAATTTTGAGTCAAGTAAAGGTCATATCAGCTTCCAGTGTATCTATTTATTCGAAATACTCCACTCTACTGAAAAATATTACTATTTCAATAAACTTTATTGCGGCATTCTTGAAAATAACATCCCAAAATGGGACGTTGCGGTCGCAAGAATTTGTTTTCGGCAACGTTTAAGATTCATTTTGAAGTAAACAAAGGTCATCGATCCAGTTCATTGGCATGTTTGCTTTTTAAAATACAGTGGAATCTCGTTATAAAGAGTATGGTTTATAACATTATCTGTCCTATAACAACAGCTTTATAATGCACCATCTCTCCATAATACATGTAAAATTATTTGGATATAACAACAATCCGCTATAAAGACAGTTTTTGTTGCCATTTACAGTTGTTATAGTGAGATTCCACTGTAAATGTGTACAACTTCATAAAAACATGTAATTTTTGCATCAAAGATGATTGAACACCATTCGATGATAAAAAAACTGTAAATGTCAACAGTTTAGAGGTCGGGGATCACCAAACTCTGTTTTTTTTTTATTATAATGAAAATAACTTGTTAGCTACTCATACACCCATTTGCAAAATTCAGCATTGTTGTCTACATATTTCAATAGGACGACTCAGAATTGGGTCCAATAAAACTTCCAAATTATATACGGGGCAACCGTGTCAGAATCGCGAACTGTAGCTCACTCAATGGCACATACTAAATGCTAAAACAAAAGAAGCGGTAGGAATACTGCAGACATCAGGCACAATAAACACAAATGTACCTATAGAGAACATTTTAAACAAATTTGTAGGAAAAAGATTCTCATCACTTGCAGCAAAAAATATTTTAAGAGGTCTTGTACTCAGTCTTTATAGGAGAATGTAAGATTAAAAAAAAACTTAAATTTAGATAAACGTTTTAGTATGACAAAAGACAGTAAATCCCTATTGCACATGAGGGCATTTGAATTCTTTGTACATAAACGTTTCAGTGCAACATATATGCTTTTACCTTTAATTAAACTGTGTATTTTAAAAATTATTTCTTGTTGATGCCAATTCTGCAGAGTAGATGTGTAATACTGTATACGCTCATGTATAGTGCACGCCACAATTTTTACAAGTTTCAGAGAAAATAAATGAAAGTGCCTTGCTAGCATGTAAAAAAAAAATCGTGGGAGTAGAGAGGCAAGTCTAGCAGCGTAAGGGAGGCTCTGATGGATGGGCCAAGGGGGAGGAGAGAAGGAACCTTGGCTAACAAAGAAAAGAGGAAAAATGACATTCACACTGGCTGGAAAGTGACCATGGATGGTTCAGTGGAGGAGGGGGGGGTGGATTGCCCTTCTTGTCCACAGTATCTATAAATAGCCTGTCAAAGTTGCTTGCTGCCTGCCTTCAGCCAGCTCACGCATGTGTGCACTGGGTGCCTGTACAACATCCCCTCCCCCCGCCCCTCTCTTTATGTACGGTGTCTGCAGATTCCAGCTTCTCCCCCCCTCCCCTTCCAACATGAGATAATGGGCCATGACAGCAGAGCAAGCTTGCCTTGTTATTTATTATTTACTGTCCAGCCAGAGCTGAGGAAAAAGAAAGACTCAGGAATGCGACTGGGGGTGGCTACAAGCAGAGAGCCCCAACCACCACCCTGCCTTGCCTTGCCTTCCTTCCCCTACCCTCTCCAGGGGAGGAAGAAGAACAGTGTCTCCAATTTTCTTCCTTCCTTTCCCATGGAAAGGTAGCTGATCACATGAAGGGTGATGAGAACATTCTCTCTCTCTCTCTTTCACACTCGCCAGTTAATCTCTACAACTCGGCCATCTTCCCTTCGCCACCTTTTCTTACACTTTTTTTTTTTTCCACGTATAGTGTTCACCTTCTGAATTTTTATCAGTTTTGGAATAAAAGTGTGCACTATACACGAGTAAATAAGGTATTCTATATGCTATATTTATGTTATTTATTGTTCTTTTGTTAATCCAACGAAAAGGTTGAAGGCGCATAATTCAAACATGCCCATTTATTATAAACTACACAAAGGAGAAAAAAGATTGTGAAATGCACTTAACTTTGCTTTTTTTTGGTGCTAATTTACATTATTCTAGCCCTGGGACATTAAATAAATGAAACCATTCCAGTAATAGGGATACCTACTACAGTATATTACCTACGATAAAGAAAGTATTTTCCACAAAGTGGATTAAGAACAGGTAACAGGTTCTTCTACTCACACCCCTGGGTGTGATATAGTTAAAAATTAAAAGTATATAAGTTTCTTATTATGTTATGAACATGCATCATTTTCAAAATGTTCCATTCCTGAATTTGTGGTGAACTCGTAGAATTTCTGGTTCCAACATCTTGGGGCCTTTTTCAGACCATACATGGTTTTGTTTTATTTCAGAACTTCAGCTTTGGAGTTTACTCTCTCTGGTTTCTTGATGTATATATAAATGGAGTCTACCATTGAGAAAGGCAGAAGGAACATCGAGCTGCCTCAGTGAAGGACTTTATGCAAGACAAATGTTCATCTGATATGTCATTTTTGCAACTGGGGAATAATCATAGTGTTTTTGGAATCTTCGCACTACTAGTCCAGCTTTCTTTAATCCATTTTGCTTTGTATAAAATATCCTCTTTATATCTATAGGTTTCATTTATTGGGATAACTCAGCTGATTCTCATAAACTGAATTTTTTGTGCGCTGTACGTTCATTCTGTATTGCTTCTTCCCAACCATGACCTGCTTCAACTGCTTCCAAGGAGGTGTTCGGAATTCCAGAAATCAGATAAAATGCAGCTTACATCTCACAGTCTTCAAACCTCTTAGGGGTCATTCCATGTCAAATCAACCAATGAAAAATTTATTTTGAAACTTCATGTCACAGATTTGTATGATTTTTTGTATATTAGTTATCCCATCTTAATATATTATAAGTATGCTTATTTTAATTTTTTTCTTAGATAGTTTTTTTTATACAAAATTTTTTAAAATAGCAGATATAGCCAATTTTTGTCACATTTTGAATCACACAAAAGCTTGTAGATTCACAACCAATGGTCCTAGAAGGCTGTTTGGAAGCTCGTTTTAAAGCTCATTGAATAGGCTTTAATTTGATATGCGGCATGACTAGGTTCAGAGAAAAAGTTACTTTAATTTTTTTTTTTTTTAATTTTGAAAATTTAAAAAAAAAAACACCATCTTCGAATATATTTCTAAAAATATATGTAATTCCGACATATATTGGTAATATATCTGCCAAATTTCAAGTTGGAGAAATTATGGGATTATTAGAAAATAAAAGTTTGAAATTTAGTAGAACTAAAGAAATGTAAAGAAAAGTAGCAAGATTTTTTTTACTTTAAATTTTGACTTACAAGTATTAAATACTATGAGAACAGGCAGTGGAGTACTAAATTATCATTAATAAATTGTTATCTAAGTGATATCTTACATTTGTCCTGTGTCTCATCCACTGTTTCACCCAGTGTTCTTCATTCAAACTTTTTTTTTTCCAACAAAGTACACGATCTCGCTGAATGTAACCTAAGTTGTTATTCACAAAAAATATTTAATTGCTTTTGAAAAAAAGATCACCACAGTCTGCCTATTATTCACAGTAGTCACTTAGGTTGAGGCACACTTCTAAAGAACTTGTTTAAGCAGGCGTGATGACTCTGCCATCTCTTCTTTCGAAAGTGTGTAAGTTCTTCCAGTTGCTGTACAAGGTTCAACCTTTATAAGAAGATCTTCAGTTCTAACATCTAGTATATCTAATCTTGGTGTTGGATAAAAAAAATGAAGCAGCAGGTCCTTTGGGATGTAAAAAACTGACTTTAACTTCATTATTCTCATGATTTTTTGCCAATATACATGCAAGCCACCAAAAGTTATCATATTTGATGGTAACAAACCCTGATTCTACTTCTCCCAATATCTGTGATACACCTGTTAATACAGGATCTTCTATTTTACTCTCCATACTCAAAGAATACAGCTTGGATTCCATCTGTGATTCAGAGATAGGTATTATAGCATGGATTTTGTGTGTTCCTTTGACAGTCTTTGTATCCTCAAAGCGTGCCGACAATCTTTTTTTGTTTTCGTTATGTTCATCAGTGGTGCAGTACTTAATTTTATTCCTGAAATGTTCGATCTTGCAAAATCATACAGCTGAAGTGGTGTCATGATTTGTTCATTATATGGTCTCTGTAAACTGGCTTTAGTTGCAAGTCTTTTCACTGTGCCGCCAAGACCATCACAAGCACTTTTCCCATGTGATGTGGCAAAGAAATGCCACTCAGCTTGGATTCCAAAATCTTTTCTGTGTAGACAAAGATTTAAAAAATTCTTTCTATTCTTATATTGACCTGCACAGCCATCGGAGAAGTAAACAATTTTTTTCAAATCAACAATAGTTTCTTTTAGTACCGCTATCAGATTTGTTTGGAAGAGGTTGAATGCTACGGTGTTGTGGATCAGGCATTCAGAAATGATGACATAATTTAGATGTTTAACTTCACCATTATATTTGTAGTAAACTACAAAGGGATGGAGTGTTGCTTGGCTGTTAGTCCAATGGTAAGACTGCACTTCATCCTGTAGCACAAAAGAATAATTTTCAGCGAAGTCACATGTAACAAGGACTTCTTTCAAGTTTGATTTACTTTCATTATAAAACTCCTTCTGCATAAGAGAGATGAAAGAGTGGGTTTTCAATTTCAACAAAGCTGCAATGAATTCTTCTATAAATTCATCTTTATCTTTGATGAGCGTCTCTAATGTGCATCTATCTACAGACAACCACTTCTTGTATGTTACTTGATCAACCATTTCATCTTCAAACTTCTGAATCAATAAATCTTTTAATTTTGCTGTTCCTGGGCATTCTTTGCAAATATTGAAATAACAATCAGGTGATGGAGGATTACACATGATTTTGTACAAGCAGTTCTGGTAATTTTGTAATGCTCCTTCATCTCCATATAATACAAAGTTGTTCATTTTGGATGCATTCATCATCAACTTGACATTTTTGTGAATAAGGCAGACATAAACGGTATGGGTTCCACTCTTCCCTGCTAAAATGCAATTTTGTGGTCTCAATTCGCAAAATTTGGAAAATCCGATACAATGTGTTGGGTATTCCCCTTTAAACATACGATACATTTCGTTAAGATTTGTCAAAATCGGCTGCTTTTGCACGTGAGTTTTTTGTTCTCCATCCCTGCAAACTGTGACATCTTTCTTGCCAGGCATCATCCTGCTGATATCTTCTCTGTTATAAAAATCAGTGACAAGCTTAACTGTTTCTGCATTTAATGTTTTCCCTGGCTTAGGGTTAGGGCTAGAGAGAACACCCTTTTCTTTCACTAATATTTTCACTGCTCTAGCCATATAATCACTAACTCCAAATTCATTAACAATTCTTTTTCGACTCCAGCTTTGAGGTAATACTGACAGAAGCATAATTTTCTCGCTTCTACTAGTGAGTTGAGAATGCTTTAGTTTTAATTGACTAATAATTTCCGATTCATCCTTTTCAATTTGTGATTTTTCAGTATCACGCTCTGTCGGAGTCCCAATAAATGTCTTCTCAAATGTTGCTTTAACTCGTTCAAGTTTTTGTTTAGTGTAAGACTGAGCTTTAAGTCTTTGTTTCTTGATCGGCGATTCTCCAACTAGCTCCAATGATTTATTTAACAACTCCAATGATGAATCAATAATTAGAGTCATGTTTGCTACTCTCTGGCATTACAATATCTTCATTACAGCTGTCATGGTTTGTTTCTAATGTTTTTTTATACTGTTTGTTAAGTTTTATTCTACACCCATCACAAATTTTCATTCCTTCCACAACATCTCCACATCCTAAGGAACACATCCAATTAGTTACATTTCTTAGTTTACCTGATTGACTGTGTCCTTTTTGTTTGAAAGGATTACAACACTTCAATGAAAAAATATCCAATCTGTTTTTTTATCTTGATTAGTCATAGTGAAACCAGTCAATCAAACATAACCTAGACAGTACTGAAAGTGAATTGAACAAATTCATAAACTCTTAGCAGAGTTTTTAAACTAACAATAACTTAAATATCACTCTTCAAGACCATAACTTGATTGGCTCAGTTTAATCAATGTGCTGACTCAGTTTTTTAAAATCTTCAACAATGCATAGACTAGTAAGATGTCATAATATGTACTTACAAGTAATAAAAACAAACATAATAAAATCTCCATGGATATCAAAACACATTGAAGTATTGATGTTGAGTAACATGAAAAGAAGAAAGAAAGTACAAGGAAATAGGAACTCTGCCTGTTGATAGCCCTTCCAACTGTCCATACATGTATTATGTCACCATCTACATAACGTTTAATTTTTTTTCTTATGATCCCATCATTTCTCCACCCTGAAATTTGGCACATATCTTACTTACATATTTCAAAATAACATACAATTTTTAAAATAAATTCGGTGATGGTGTTTTTTAAATTTTCAAAATTTAAAAAAAAATGTATTGTAATAACTTTTTTTCTGAACCTAGTCATGTCGCATATCAAATTAAAGCCCATCCAATGAGCTTTAAAATGAGCTCACAAAAAGCCTTCTAGGACCATTGGTTGCGAATCTACAAGCTTTTGTGTGATGCAAAATGTCTCAAAAATTGGCTATATCTGCTATTTTAAAAAAATTTTTTATAAAAAAACTATCTAAGAAAAATGATTAAAATAAGCATATTTATAATATATTAAGATGGGATAACTAATATACAAAAAATCAAGTAAATTTGAGACGTAGCGGTTAAAGCCTCTGGTTGATTTCATATGGAATGACCCTTAGGTACAGATCGGCTGCTCTGGTAGAATGTTCAGCTGACTTGGAGCATTATCAAAACCTCTAATATCTTCACTCTCTTGTACATCTAAGTCTCTGCTTTTATTTAGGCCTGTGTCTTCTTCAGCAATCACCTTTCAATTAGAATCTGCAGAGTCTAATTTTTCAACATAAATCACATATGGCTCATCAAATGTAGCACCACGTAAAACATATATCTTGTTAGTTTCTAGATCCCATGTCTGAATTCATTTGGGCTATAGTCATCCATCTTCAGTTTTCACCCTTGCTTCAAGTATAGTTGCACTGCCCATGCTTTTGCTCCAAAAATTTTCAACTTGGACAAATCAACTTTCCCATGATACAGGTTTTCTGGAGAGTGCAGTAATTGACGATTGATTAAGCTGATAAGTGACTGTCCTGATTGCTTTGCTTCACAGAGTTTTTGGCAAATTAGTATCAACAAACATTGTCCTCACTTTATTCACCAATGTCTTATTCATCCTCTCACTAATCCCATTGCTCTGTGGGGTACATGGGGATGTGTACTCTATTCTGATGCCCTAAGTTGGACAAGAATTTTGGTTGCATTTTAATGAAAGAGCACTTTCTATCCAGACTTCACAATTTTCACAATAGATAAAAAGTACAATGTTAGGTTAGGAACACTAAGATTTTCCAATTTTATTACTAATTCCTCCATGTAGAGTTTAAGTATCCCTTGCTGCTGTGCCACTAACTCTTCTCCATTTGCAACTTTGATTTTTATGGTTTCTCAAGTGAAAAACCTACTAGGTGATCTGTGCATTCCAGGTCAAGAATAAATTGAACATCACCCTTTTCCCACTACATAACATAGTTTCTTCCATTGTTACCACAAATTATTCTTCTATATTTGCATTCTCCGAATTATCATTTCAGAAATATCTTAGTTTATTCTACCTACACTGCCAACACTAGTACCATACTCATAACTCACTTGTCTATTATCATAACCTCGGCCTCATATGCAAGTATTGTGATTTCCACCACAGTTTTTATAGCCTCTATTACATTTGGGACATTCTGCATCTAGGATGGTCAGTAATAAGTGGCATACAATATTATATGTCAAGTGAGGATCTCATAACCTCCACTAGATTGTCTAATGTAATAAAATAACCCTAAAGGGAAGTTGTGCATTTAAAGCTTAATAGCTTTTCCTTAACCAGCAACTTTGAAAATATTCTTCTTTGAAAAAATTACGTAGTGCCATCAACATACCTTTTGCTATATCACAATCCCAAAATTATTTGATTTGATCACTCACACACTTAATTTCTATTTGCAGCTTCAGGTTTTTCTTTCTTCTTTGCAACGGATGTACTTATCTCCCCTTCATTCACATTCCACATAGGTAACTTAGTTCTCATCTAGCAAACACATAACTCTATACTTCCAGTTTTCAAATTTTGTGTCCATTAATTTATTGTGGAAATACTCCGACAGCCACGATACCGAGCTTTCAACAAGATGCACCGTTCACAAGATGTCTTTCTACTAACCACACTGACAATACTAATATGCTTCATTGTTTTTCATCTTTCATATAACTTGGCAGTTGACTGGGCCCTTAACATATTATGATTCTAAGGGATTAAAGCATAACACTGCATTTTCTACACACCGATCAATATAACTAAATCCATGCCATCTCTAAAGCTGTAGGGGTTGTCAGCAATGGTATTAACTTTCCCTCTGTTAGACTCTGAGCAGAAAACATACAACTAACATTATCTACAATGAAGAGAACTAGAGAAACAATGTAAATGGTGGATCCAGCAACTCAGATTTGAGGGGGAGACAAGAAATTGACACACGTGCTTCCTGGTGACCATCAATATGATCACTGAAGTAATTTTGGGACAGCCATGGATGAAGGCTAACCATAGTGTCCTAGATTTTAAGTGTGTGAAAGCTCACATAGGGAAGAAGAGAATTTCCATCCTGTCGACAAAGAGAAGTTTAAAAAAAAAACTAGGAGTAGGGAACACGTAAGAACAGCTCGGCAAGTATTACAGAGGCTGAAGAGCTCTGTCAAAGATATCCAGAGCAGTACCAACAGAGACAAAACAGTCATTTGGACATCCAGGAAAGGTAATCAGATGGGTGCCAAAGGAAGCCAGAGTAGAGTTGCTGCAAAGGCTCTACGATCTAAATTTGACAAGTCATAAAAAGACAAAATTTGGGAAGTTACCAAGAAGTACTGGTGGACAGCGATCATCAGGTACATTAAGCAGTACATGCAAAGGTGCGAGGTATGCATTACGACAAAGACTCATCCTACACATCATCCCCCACCCAAGTGCGGAGATCCAGTGAACCTTGGCTGGACATATATCTGAATTTGATGGAGCCATAACCTTGTAACAAGAAGGAAAACCAGTACCTACCTTGTTCCCCTGCCAATACAGGTGCAGAAGCTGGAGCAGCCCACAAGGTACTAAACACACACACACACACTCTCTCTCTCTCTCTCTGCAGCTGTTGTGTAGGGCAGGAGTAAGTGCTGTCAGTAGGGCTCCACAGGCCTCCATGAGAGGTGGCCACTACTGCAGTGGAGCGAACAGCTGTGAGCATGGTGGTTGCAACTTGCTCAAGTTGAACAAGGATACATGGGTCTGTCCATTCAAAGCCGTGGTGGCAGAGACATGCTGAAAAGTGAGCGCAGAACACAGTTGCCATAGCTGCACATACTCTCCAGCTGGTACAGAGGGCGAGTAGTTCCAGCAGAAGCAGCAGTACTGGTTCTAACAGCAGGATCAAGGTTGCTGACTAAGCTCGACCTGTCAATGAGGTCACCACTTCAGCAACTCACGGCCAGATGAAGATGGCCTAAGTGAGAAAAACATAGTGCAACCACCCACTCGAACAACAGTATGTATTCATCTTTCCTTATGTGTGCATTACTATCAAGAAGTACCAGCCTGTGAGTGCCTCAACTCTGTGTCTACTTATTTAATAAATAGACTTATGTCACATAACATGAATTATGTTTCAACAAATATTGTCTTCTGTTACTAAAGTACCATTTCTGGACATTCTTGCTTTTCACTTTTTGTTAAAAATATTATGTTGTTGCGAGACCTAGCCCATGAAACATACCTTGCAAGGACTTTAGAGTCGGTGTCAGTTTGGCATACAGTATTTGCGGGACCTCAGCAAATATGTGTGTGATGAGAACTTGAGTGTTCTGTGTTCGTTTATTGTACTGTATGCAGATACTGTGGTGGTACCGTCCCTTCTCTTTACCTACCACGTGCTTCCGGGAATAGCAGTAGCAGCAGAGCATCTCTCTCCTCATTTAGCGGGTCGTGGGTTCGTAGTGCAAATGAAGATGTGTGCTGTACCAGTGAATAATTGTGACAGCTTTTGCAATACAGAAAAAGGTCCTCTCGTGGCACTTGAGCGGGAAATACTACACCAAGTCCTGCTAGGTGTCTCAGCATAAATCAAGAATAGTAATTAATAAAAATTAGTTAGACAACTTGAAAGAGTTCCTGATCGCTGTTGCGGTGCTTAGAGCGAGAAAAGAAGAAAAATAAACTTTCAGTACAGCACATACAACTCAAATTCACGGCCACGTGGCATCAGTCGGGGATATGGCAGTCCTTTGCTCCCGGAATCAACGACCTCGAATTAATTGTACCAATTAATAAATCCAACATTTAGTGCCCACTCGCTACGACCGACGTGCTTGCCACCATCCTCTCATGGAGACATCCCCCATGTACGCCCTTTCATCTTCCCTTGCACAGTAAGGGAACGCACGTGCAATCGCTCACAAATCAGACACAGCAATGGCCGAGAGCATGGGTATGCTACCCCAGCGTCACCACCCCCCACTCCAAGAGCTTCGGGAACTCTTTTAACTTATTCATAATTTATTTCTGCTTACAGAACATAGGGAAAATCACACAATTGCCAGATATCACAAATTTAAAGGTCCCTGCTATTTAAACAAAATGAAAAATTACTTGACGTTACAATAATTATAAGAAACTAATTGGCGTGCGATGCGGAGTGATACTAATTTCCGAGGCCAGCCATCTTTTCCTCGAAGTGCGTCACCACAGCCCCAACCAACTCTCTCGCCGGCGCAGATCCGTCACGCCTCCAATTGTCTAAGTACCAGCAAGAGCTTACTGAAATCGAAAATCGCGAATAACATCTTAACCCGCCGAGCTATGTAAAAACTTACTAAGACAAAAAATGTGGGATTTAAACTGACAATTAAAATGAGATCTCAAACATATTTCTGGGATAAAATTTACGTCTTAGCGCGATAACTGACCTCGTGGTTAGTAATAATGAATTAATAATGGATGTCACCTCGCATGCCAAGAAACCTTTTAAATTGTTACCACACATTACTAATATTGGTTTAGTATGTTCATATAGTAAAGAGCAGCAAAATAAGATTGGTTGTACCAAGTGAAATGAAGACTGCCACGCTTGGAGTTAAAACCAATAAAACAATAAATATTTATAATTACTACTACTGAATTTTGTTCCTGTATTCTTCTTTCTTCTGCGGAGGGCCTTTCTTAGATCCACAGGTCTATGGTCCTCCTTGTCTGATTTCATATTTAAAAATTAGAGATAAATATGACAGGTTTAACAAACAAAAACTTCACGTGCTTATGGTTACACATACTGACATAGTATTTCTTGAAGAAAACACAAATACACTTCAGGTTGCACTGATTCAGGGCAGCATTATCTCTGTTAAGCCGAGTAACGGTAGTCGATGATGTGACTGATCCTCACTGGGGTTGTTACCTTATACACATAGGCTGGTTAAACTATAAGGCCTCAATATTTCAGGGGAGCTCAAGCTTATTTACTGGCATATCGCCTGGTCACCTTAAGTTCCTCCGTATTAAAAGAGAAATTTAATCATAAAAGTAGTGGTAAAAAAACTCATAGAACAAACAAAATAAAACAGAATAGGTCGGGTAAGGCCAGTTACTTCACAATACCTTGCAAGGATATGATCGCTATACAACATACATTGCAACAACTAGCACACAAAACATACACTAGAACCCAAATTTAACGAATTTGGGAATAACTTAAACAGTAATATAACAAAAGTATTTTAGGAACCTTCAAAAATTTCACAAAAATGTATGAACGAACTAAGTAGGTTATGATAAAATGGAATATTAATTATAATTGCAATCTATTAAATAGACTTTCACTAGATGCAGCATATAGTACTTATTTCTCCATAATCTTAAACCATCCATCAAGAAACAAAACAAAAAAAATAAATTCATTTAAAAATTTGGCTATGGAAGTGTCTACGATTTGAACAGGTGCAGCCGAGTGGGTGATGGAGCGTTGCTTAACAAGTGTGCACCTAGATCCTTTCTCGCAACCAGGGAGCATCATGACCTGGCGGCTGGCAGGTGAACGAGCATGTAAGTACTCAGTCTACACAGCGCGGTGGTGGAGTGCTCAGGAACTAATTCACTTATAGTGTTTACTCACGTCTACGTCAGAAGGCACGACAGAGCAGCACACTTGTAGCACTGCAAAATTAGATTTATTTGGTAATTTTTTATGAAAGTTAATTTTAGGCATTTATTGTAATTTGTATGCATTTTGGCAATATTCTAGCCAAATACATTATATTTTCTTTAAGTGGTCTCGGTTACAGAATAGGAAGGTATAAAAATGTATTCATGAGTTACGTACAGTATATAGTTCAGAAAAGCCTTTCATTCAGTTGGGGTGTAATCAGTAATTTAATGGCCAGTTGGCCTAGTGCTGGGGTATCATTAGTTTTATTTTGTGTTCTGGCTTTTTCTAGTTAGTTTTTGTGTAATTTTGTGGTTGCTGCACAGTGTTTTTCCAATTAGGCTT
Organism: Medauroidea extradentata; assembly: GCA_003012365.1. NCBI lineage: Eukaryota > Metazoa > Arthropoda > Insecta > Phasmatodea > Phasmatidae > Medauroidea > Medauroidea extradentata. Next base: position 119,651 of record PNEQ01069601.1, on the reverse strand, counting down.
TAGAGGGGTCAGTAGTATTGTAATCACATGGCGTCAGCACAGCCAATAGGAGTGCAGCCTCTGGTGAGGTGTGTGATCCCTTCTAGAGAGTTTTACCTCCACCATATTAGAATGAAATGAGATGCCGCAGAGTGCAGTCGTGTCACGGGGCTATGACCCAATTTTATAATAATGTAGTTTGAACAAGATTGAAACGGGACACCAACAAGTATGGTCGTATTGTGGGGTAGCAGCCCAATTTTGTAATGTAGTTTGAAGAAGATTAAAATGGGACACTGACAAGTACGGTCATATTGTGGGGTGGCAGCCTAATTTTATAATAATATAGTTCGAAGAAGATTAAAATGGGACACTGACGAGTACAGTCGTATTGTGGGGCAGCAGCCCAATTGTGTAATAATGCAGTTTGAAGACGAACAAACTGAGACGCCGTGGAGTGTGGTTGTATTTTGAGGCTGTGGTCCTAATTTTTCATTTATGTGATGTAATAGAAGAATAAACAAAGACACTAACGAGTGCAGTTGTATCGCAGGGCTGCGGCCTAAATTCATTATGAACTAACACTGGGAATGCAAATGTAACACGTACAGGCAGCTCAGAGGCCTTCTTTTCTGTAACAGTTTTCTTTCGGACATTTTTTAGACTCTCCACTAAATTTTTCTGTTCGTACATATTCACCGTGAAGTGTAAGATTCTCATCTAAATTAACGCAGCATATGAAGCTACAGTATGTGCAGTCTTTCCGTTCAAACTTTAAATCCTTGTGTACTTGTGCCACGTTTTGATACTGACTTTTTCCAGTAAACTGGGTTCACAGTAATAGGATGACAAGTTTGTACCTCGTGATGTAAATGAAGTTTAAATAAACAGGGAACATTTTGGGAATTCAAATTTCATTTCTGGACAAACACCTCTGAGTCGATTCTTTTGAGAACACTGTTAATTCTTCAGGATAAGTGACAGTGACACAGCAGAAGATCAGAGTAACTACAGCAGGTCAGGAGACACCTGTCCATTTTTCAACACCTCTGCACGTCTGTCCTGGAGGACTGATGTATTGTATGCTCTACAGATTGATTGTATTACAGATAGAGTGCAGTGGTGCCCAAAGTTGTTATTTTAGGTTAGGTCCCGTAAAAAAACCAGAGTATGTATCAAAAATACCTACTTATTTATGCAGACCTTTTACAATACATTTACTACCGTAAGTGTAAATAATGTTTTTTGCCAATGCTAAAAAAAACACTTAAGTGCTAAGTATTTTTAGCGAGCAGCAACCAGTTTGTTGAACGAGCATGGCGGCCGACAAGATACAATGGCCACTGCCATGTATATTTATTTAATATTTTACTGTTGTGGTCTTGCAAACTTTTAAATTGCTGGGACAGAGACTGAAAGATAGACAGTTGGGCGGTGTCACTCATCACTTCTCACATGTTAATGGCACATGCACGGCCTAACACACCAAGCGCACACTCCAAATGTGTTTCACTAAAATAGTTAAAAGTTTTTCGACTAATTTTTTTGTCACAACTGTGACTTACCAATTGGTGGTAACTACAGGATGTTAATGTTGTTGGCTAACAGACTCTTTTTAAATTACTTTAAATTTTGACGAAAGACGCCCAAGGAGTTAATTTTCTTTTGGAGTGGAGGGTTAAAAATTATTACGTCGGATTTAATGAAACATCAATTTAAAGTAAACGTTTTTGGAGGCTAAGGCATTTCATTGAATTGGGGTTCTTTCTACTGTACTTCACAAGGACTTGAGAGTCTGTGTCAAAGTGGCATATGGTCTTTGAGAGGACCTCAAGCTAACATCACATGTATTATGAAGATTTGAGTGTTGTGAATTTTTGTAGTTGATTTTAATACTTTGCAAAGACATGCTTGACTGTAAATATAATTTGTTGCGAGTACTGTTGCACAAAACATATTGTAATGAGACAAATGTGTGGATGTCGCTGCAGGTCATGCAACCTTCCCCACTGCCTTCTCTCGACCACAACTCCGTGATGCATGAGACTGATCTTGGCCTCTCCCTCTGAAGTCATTCAGGCTGTATTGAAGGCAAGCACCAGAAAATACAGTTATGCTGTCAGTGATGAGGCTTGTTTCAATTTTGTGTGTTAGCAAAGGGTGGAAAGCCATTGCATAGCTAATCAAAGTCCAAAACCAAGTAGGTTTTCAATAAACCTAGCTACAAAATGTGGTGGCAAGACCAAAGAAGTGTCACGTGACAGCAGCAGGAAGTTCTAAGTAGAAAGGGTATGGAAGAGTTAACAGTGGTGGATCCACAGCAGGCACATAAACGCCTGCTTCACACTGTCACGAGACTCGCAGCAGACCTACTTCACACTGTCATGAAAATTGCAGCAGGTCTGCTTCACAAGGTCATGAAACGTGCTGCAAATCAGTTTCACGCAATTAAGCTAAACATGACTTCAACTCATAAAATCACAATTTATCATGGAATATTTTGTGATTTCTTGACAGTTTCTCGAAAAGACCTTGTTAAAACACTGTTCTCACTACTACTGTGCTCGCTATTACAGGATTCTACTGTATATCATGTCATCTCTCTTGGCAGTGACTAGTATAATTTTCAAACTTGTCAATGAAAATACTTAACTCGGATCACAGCTTGCTGCACCTCATTTAATTGCAGTAAAACACAATAAAATAACACAGAATTACATATATAATAAACATACATATCTTACAAAAACAATTTAAGATCGTAAACATTTCTTATTAATTAAATCTCTTATCATAAAATTTTCACTCTTTCTCCCACTTGTATGATGGAAGAGTCTTTAATGCTGCACAGATGGGTGAAGTAAACACCAAACCTCATCTTCCCTTGCAGACATGCTGCTAATGTCCTCAATGGCTCCACAGTCTTCTCCCCTGTTGACTGGTCGATACATATCATCTGGCATCGTGTACACAAACCTTCTGACTGCAACAATTCATACAGCATAAGCATTATCACAACTGCTCAAACCACATGACATAGCTCACAGACAGTACCGGTAAACAAAATTTACCTCAAATACAGCGTCACCAATCTGAATACGTTTCCAATTATTTTCTTCAAACGGTTCTTTACCACAAACTACCAGGTTACATCTGAATCGATGAAGTAGGCTCTCCTGCAAATTAATATAATATATATTTATAGATAAATAAAAATTATTCTCGACATATCTGACATAACAGTTGAATTAAATGCCATAAACACCCACGTCTTAATATCACTAGTTTTGCAAATGTATTAATGCATAAATCAAGACTATTCTTTGCAAAAACTGTGTCTGCTCACTATGTTTTTGAGTCACAATGGTGAATTTTGTGAAATGATGATACTGTATTACTGATTTCATGTGGTAAAAAAATTTAAGGAAAAATGTTGCATAGTTGTAGAATTGGTTGAATGATGAAAATGTGTATCAAGCTACAGAAATATTAATAACCTTCAATGTAGGAGCTAAGGACAGTACTTTTTATTTGAGGTCTGCCCTTAACTCCTGTCTTGAAAGTTTGTAGTTCTAGAATAGTAAGCTCAAGCTTGCAAGGTATTTATTTAAAAAGGTAATGGCAGGAAATAGGCCGCAAGAGAACTAATTACAATAAAACTAAAACAGAAATGCACAAGTATTAACAGAATTTTACTTGTCAGTAAGTAAACATAAAACACTGACACATTCAGCAAAGTTTCACTAGTGAACTATTCGCTGCCCAAGGAAGCTGACTCAGCCTAAAAAAAAGTTACAATTGTGTGAAACAAAATTTGCTGTTCATTTGAATTCTGAAATTACATTTACATTTCTGTCAGAATTTTATCACAGGAAATTGTTAAACTATTTTGAAAAGCTACTATACTACCACACATCACTAGTTCCATGAAGCCACTCCATTTGAGACTATCAGATATAAGTAGACCACAGTTAAAATCTAGTATGTACATTTTATGGATCAAAGTTATTCTATGCAAACACTATATAACATGTTTGCTATCATCTAAGAACTAACAGCTACATGAGTAAACAATACAACTTATCAATGAAATTATTTATTTATAATTTAAAGTGGATTTTCTCTGTACATATTGTAATGAGACACCAATGAACCTCATGGACGAGGTGGTAAGCTGCATCACCTCCTTCCCCCATCTCCCTACCTCCACTCCCGGCAAAGAGGTGACAATCTGCACCACCTCCTCCCTCTTCTCCCTACCCCACTCTTGGCTACCTGCCTGGGCCTAATCACTGACGTCACAGGTCTTCAGGGAAAGGTGGGACAGGCACCGGCCTGCCATCTTAGAAGAGCACGAGCTTAGGCCATGATCAAAAGTTATCTTAACTCCTGGAAACTTTATCCTGCAGCATCGTCCCCGAACTGTGAGAAAGTTCTGGGTGCCACTAGGGCAGCTATAAATACAGCTGCGGTGGCCAACCAGGGAGAGTTATTGTGACATTTAAGTGCGTGCAAGTGGCGGACTCGACAGCAAATATGATGTTGATGGCAGCTGCGGTAAGGAGTGGCATGGGATCAGCACATCAAGAAGCGACAGTGTGGCAGGTGCGGGTGGCAGGTGGCAGAACCATTGTACAGCGAGGTTGAATTATGTGTTTGTGATGTAAGCTAGACGAACAGGTTAGACTATTACAGTAAATAATAAAAAACTTCTGGAAAGAAACATTATAAGAGAATGGTGGCATACCAAGCATGGTAAAGTAGCGGTAAAACATTTGCCTCTTATTCAGGAGGATTCTGATTCGATCCCCAACTTTGGCCATTCTGAATTTGGTTTTTCAGGGTTTTTCGAATTCACTCCATGGGTCTGTTTCATAAAAGAATATGGTAGTAATATACTGAAGTACATTACTGCAGTAGGTTGGCTGCCATATATCAACAAAATATTTTGTTCCATAAATGTGTATTTAATTATGTAAATTCTGTGTCAATTACACTACGGTAAGTTACTATGATAAAATACTGTTGTTGATAGCGTACAATAGGCGGCGCTGATGCTGGCGATCTTTAAAATTTTACGTGGCACGAAACACTAAAAGCTTGATAAACATTAGTTTTTTGCATCATGTTTTAAGTAACATAGATATTTTGTTCAGCAAGTTTAGGTAGAGATGACAAGACAAAGAAATGGGAGGAATTGAGAGAGTACACAGTGTCAATTGGATTAGTAGTGAATGATAAAGATTATGTTCTTCTACCAAACAATGTGTGGGGAAGAAACTTAAGAAAAAAACCATGGTGCCTATATATATTACATAATATGTACATACATTGTGATATTTAAAACAATTGAAGACCTGCCATGGCAAAGGTGCTAAGAACCAAAATGAAGCTTTTGAATTATTCAACAAAAACATTACAAAACAATTACACATGCATTGTTTTCTGTTATCAGTTGGAGGGTATTATCTTATGGACCTTGCAACACATCATGATGCATTTCAGAGAAATACAACTATCTAGTAAATAGAAATTGCCATTGTAATTTACTAATTTCTGACAAGGGGTAATAGGCAACCACATTTCCAGAACAAAGGTGCAAAGTGACAAACAGGCGTTCCTTTCAATGGTGTTAACATACATAAGAAATTGTACTAAGAAGGGCTAATCTTAACACAGCAATGAAAATATATGCTAATATATAATACACAAGGACAAAAATATTATTATAGTCTGCAAAATGACAGTTACTTCTCGCTAGTTATGTTTCAAATACTGTACTTGTTTTATTAAGTGAAAGTAACGTTGCTTAGAATATTACAATACGCACATTGGAATCACTTCTACACTTTTCTAATTTAATTTGTAGCACTTTCAAATATTTTGTTATAGAAGCCTCTTTTTTCAGGTGGTATGTACTCCATCATGGATTCCAGGTCTCTTTTCTTTTCACATGTTATGTTGGTAGCTTTCTTCAGAGTACACAATGTTGCAGCCGCAGTATCAGTAGATGAGATCCCCTTTTTAAGAATGGGGACCAGTTTCCAGTCCTCCACGGGATTGAAAGTTACCTTGGTACACATGTCCTGGGTGCTTACAATCTACACGACATGCCACTTTACTTATTTGAAGCTTTGATGTGTTAATAAGTGCATCCGCTGTTGTGTGTATGTCAAAGAGGTTCTCCTTACTCACGTCAACTACTTTGAATGGTTTGGTAGTCTTAGCTGAAAGTATTACATTCTTAAGATCCGAAAGATCGTAAGCCTTCATTGCACGTTTGCGTTTCTCTATAACTGCAAAGTCCGTATCGCATTGCAGGAAACTATGCCCATACAATAGAAATTTATTGTTAATATGTACATTTAAATATTCTGAGAGATACGAGAAATACGTAAACAAAAATCATCATCCTATTTTTATTTGGTCCGGTACAGTTATCACTCCAGATAATTACATTTTCTTTGTGTGTTATATCAGCGTTCAATACTTTCAATAAACAAGACGCTATTTCATCCCCACCCTGTCCCGCAATGGCTTCATGCCATAGACACATAAAATAATAATGTGAGTCACTCAAATGAGCACAGAAATTATAGCAGCTGAGTTGACGTTTGTAGAACATTTCCGAATGGGTCAAGGAAGGAATAAAAAGTACCTGTTGCAAGTCCACACAAATGCACGTAACCTGGCTACTACGTATTCGAGGATCTGCAGAATCTTGTCGTAAAACACTGAAGGCTTTTTAAGCTTTTCTGTGGTGCAACTCCAGAGCGACACAAACGCACAGGACTCGTACACATGACTATAGACACGAAAGTGCTCGTGACTGTGCACATAGAACCTTTGTGCTGCCACGTGCTTTGAATATAACACCAGCTCCACTTTTGTGCGCTCTACGAACTATTTAGAACGGACCTGGTGGATAGCCCCTTTGTAGGGGTAACGGCAGTAGACAGTAGCACCAATGTACCGCAACAACTAATTTTCCAAAAAAATGCCGATTAGTCCCTTTGCCATGTCAGGTCTTCAATTGTGAAAATTTTACAGTCTGACCTATTTAATAACAAAAAAAAAGTTGACCTAATTTTTTAACAAAATAAAATAAAAATATTAATGTTCATGTAGAAATTTTGCACTTTATAGCTGTTACTGTAATGGTACTGGCTTATGCTGTCCCATATTAACACGTGTTTGGGTGCCTCGGCATCACTTGCGGTGAAACATGTTCTCATCTCAGAGTTTATAACTGTGGGCCATGAGAGTTTGTGGATGAAACAAACAATTGGGTTGTTACAAGATTGTATTTTGTAAACTTTTGCCAAAGCACACACTGTTCAGTTTATACATCATGGTAGGCTACATTATAAAACAAAAGACTTTCCGGTGAGCCACCGTCCTATTTTGCAAACTAAACCCTTTGCACCATTGGTATTAAAAGAGTTCCCAATGCTCTACGCACATTTGTTAATCACAAAGGCCACCCACGTTTTACCGTGGGCCAGTAAGTCCCGTGATTAATTTATAAAGTTGTGACTGCAGATAACTCTGTTATACTGTAAATGAGTTTGCATCATGCATTAACAACAAACTAGCTCTCATCCAACTCGAGACTCATGCCAGCAGAGTCTAGTGAAGCGCCCCTTGCGCTCGTTACAACACCTACCTACACACATGGACAACACAGAAAACACTGGGCGAGCCGAAAATGGCCACCGTTGAGGTAGCCCCCCCCCCCCCCCCCAGGTCCATGGATGAATATGCCATATGCCCGCAACTAGAAACTCTCTTAATTAGATTACACTTACAGTAAAACTAATTTAGGTG